>CAUYON010155811.1:0-18982 GCA_963573935.1 Arctocebus calabarensis | reverse complement strand
AGAAGCTTCTCTAAAGAACACAGGTGCACGGCCTTCAGAACATATTAGCCTTTAACAAGACAGTCAGCTTATCCTTTGAAGCATTGATGCCATGCAATGATTTTCCCTCTTTGGCTAGGAAAGCCCTAGAAGGTGTCTTCTACTAACAGAGGGCTATTTCATTTACATAGAAAATCTTTAATTTAGTGTAGCCACTTTCATCAATACCATAGCTAGATCTTCTGGATAACTTGCTTCAAGCTCTGTATCAGTACTTTTGGCTTTATGTTATGGAGATGAACTCTTTCTTTAAACCTCCTGAATCAACCTCTGCTAGTTCAAACAGTATTTCTGACACTTCCTCACGTCTCTCGGACTTCATAGAATTGAAAAGAGTTAAGAGCTTTGCTCTAGAATTAAGCTTTGGCTTAAGGGAATATTGGCCCTAGTTTGATTTTTTACTCAAACAATTAAAAGTTTCTCCATATCAGGAATAAGACTGTTTTGCTTGCTTATCATTCACGTGTTCATTAAAGTATCACTTTTAATTTCCTTCTAGAACTTTTCCTTTGATTTCACAACTTGGCGAACTATTTGGTACAGGAGGCCTAGGTTTTGGCCTGTTCTGACTTTTGACCTGCCTTTTGACCTCCCCCTGAAAGGGACACTTATTTTCAGCCAATATATGACTATGAGGAAGGTAACCTATCATCTGAACTCCTATAGTGTTTAACTGAACTTAATTGTAATTGTGGCAAAAGTAACAATATTCTTAATAGGTTTCTCCCTCTGGACTGTAAGATTTTTGAGGCAGACTCTCAGCCTCATTTATATTTGCATCTAGGGAGTGTATTAGGAATACTGATGTGTTTACTTTCTATATATACAATAGGTGCCAATAAGTGTTGTAAGAAATCTTTCAATCTCAAGATTGTATATTTGCTAAAATGAATATTTCCTAAAAAGATAGGTGATTTTTCCTTTCTTTTAGACAGAGCCTTACTATATCACCCTGGATACAGTGCTTTGTCATCGTAGCTCACAGCAATCTCAAACTCTTGGGCTCAAGTGATCCTCCTGCCTCCGCCTCCTAAGTAGCTGGAACTACGGGTGCCTGCCATGATGATTGGCTAGTCTTTTCTAATTTTAGTAAACACAGGGTCTCACTCTTGCTCAGGCTGATCTTGAATTCCTGAGCTCAAGCAATCCACCTGCCATAGCCTTCCAGGATGTTAGGATTGTAAGGGTCAGCTACCAGACCAGGCCCTGGTGATTTTAAGACCACCACCTTCTTCCTCCATAATTTTCTCCTCTTTTTTTCATATTCTTACTCAGTTTTTCCCTCTACTGCTAAAAATGGACACAACAATCATAATTATAACAAAATGCATCATGAGCTACTTCATAAAGAAGCATTATTTGTGACTGAGGTACTAAGATGAAAACCTCAGAAACAACTCCATGGAGCCATCCAACTTTGTTTGCTGCAATAGCTGCATGATATATCAATCATATCTGTAAGGCTTTGTACTTTTTTGGTGGCTGAAATTCCTATTTCGCTTTTGTTAATGGCTTTCCCAGTGGTTTGCTGCTTGCTTTTTCCTCCAGTTTCTTTAGGACTTTTTATTCACTTTCCTAAATTGATCACTTCCTATAAATTTCACCTATGAACAAGAATCTCCCTTAAAAACTGTTCACATCTAAGTTCCTAGGTTTAAAATACTCTTCAGGTATAATGCTGCCTATTCACTCAATAGTTATAGATTAAAATACAATACAAATTGGACTTCTAGAGTTAAAGACCTGAAATTTTAATTTCACATTATGACCCTCCCCCTAGTAGAAAATGAAGAAAACAGAGACTAAATAAATACCTCCCTGTAAGATGGACCTCCATGGTCCATGTATCAGTGCCTAATTCAATCTTTACTGTCCCAAGGAATTTACAAAGACCCTTTCTTCCTATAAAGTTATATCTCTTACATACAACATCCCTTTTATTATTTAACTTTTCATATGAGTGTCCCTTTTAAAGATTGGTGACTATATATTATGCTTCTTTGAACAAACATAATAGATTTCAAGGAAAGAATGAAATGTATTGATGTTAAATCTTCTCCACTAGAAAGAGAAATGTCTTCATAAGTGATTGAGATAACAAATAAGAGGGTTTATGGTGCCAGATATTGAGTAAGGGAAAATTGTGTGGGTTGCTAGATAAGAAAGCAGACTCTCAGAAAAGGAAAATGTAAATTCGTAAGCTGTTGTGCCCTTAAAAGAGAATGCCCTTTACAAATGCTGAGAAGAAAGCATGACAAGAGGCAAGTTGACCAACAATGGCAAGTAAATGATAATTGTTTAAAAAGACAAGAATCATTGCAGAACTTGATGAGAGCTATTTCAGTGGAGTGTTAGATTCCAAGATATGTTCTTTTTTTTTTTCTTTTTTGGATAGGGTCTTGCTCTGTTGCCTGGGGTAGAGTACAGTGGCACTATCATAGCTTACTATAACCCCAAACTCTTCAGTTTAAGCAATCCTTCTACTTTAGCCTCCCAAGTAGCTAGAATTATAGGTGCAAGCCACCACATTCAGCTAATTTTTCTTTTCTTCTCTTTCCGTGTGTGTGTGTGTGTGTGTGTGTGTGTGTGTGTGTGTGTGTGTGTTGAGGAGTTATAGAAACAGGCTCTCACTATGTTGCTTAGGCTGGTCTGAACTCCAGGCCTCAAGACATCCTCCTGCCTCAGCCTTCTAACATGCTGAGACTATGAACCTAAGACATTGTGCCCAGAAAAAATCTGTATTTTAAACAAGAACCTCAAGTAGTTTGTATTCAAGATGACTTTAAATCCCATTGAAATACTAATGAAATACTAATATAGTCTATTTCTTCAAAGCTTAGTGTGGAAATACTTGAAACTAAACACAAAGCAACTAACTTGATTTTTTTTCTGCCTAAGTAGTTTATTTATTTAGATTATTATAGATTATTTTCCTAAGTAGTCTCATAATTGTTGAAAATAACCAAATATTTAAGTATTTTCTCTTTGATAACAGAAACTTCAATTAAAACATTAGCAATAAGTATTCTAATTTTCAGAATGTTGCTTTCAGAGTGAATTTACTCACTTCATGAGCATAAGATATAAGGATATTTTTATTTCTTTTGAACAAAAGAATTATACTAACATGAAACCATCTCATAATGTTTTCCAAATAAGACAGAGAACAAAATACCTTAAATATTACAGTAGAAAGATGTGTCAAGTCTATGTATAAGAATGGTTTTCTAAAAGATAAACATTACATAGGTGAAACATATGAAGAAATCTTTATGTGGTTCTCAGTGTACTGAAATCACGTATATTTCCCACCAGAAAATATGTTGGAAAGGATGTGTTTTACAAAGACTTAATCTAAATATAAGAGAATTAAAATGACTTAACCTGAAGAAATGTTTGTAATATGTATTTGATATTTTCCATAGGAAATAAAATACTCAGTAATAATGAAATACAAACAATATCTACTGGAAAAGGCTTAGAAATGGTTATGTGGAAAAACAGATTTAGAATTGGAATCTTCCTGCTCTCCACTCTATTTTTGAGAATAACAGAAGAACATGAGAGCATTACTTAGAAAAGATAATGGCATTTGTAAGTGCATGCATTCACGCAGATCCCAGATAGAATTACCGTGGAGGAATAATTTTCATTATGTAAGGTAATGGGTTCAATTATTAACCCACAGGGGGATTTAATTATTATTTTCCATTTTTATGAACCTCTTTTTGAAACCCAATAAATAGTTGATGAATCATTCGGTAGGAAAGGAAAAAATTATATTAATCAGTGCCCTTTGGGAAGAGTTGGGATTTTATTATGACACTGATGTTGTCTGTTGTCTGAGATACAGTTCTCAAAGCAATTGTAATATATCCTCCAAGTGGAAATATATGTTCAACAGACTCAAAGTGGGGTTTCTAAATTCCTAAAAGGAAAGCAGACATATATAAAAACAGAAAATTGAGAAAGGTATACTTTAAAACTATTCATTGATAATTGTTCTGAGTTTAAAACACAATGAGTAGAATTAATAATAGAATTATTAACAATTATGTATGGGATAACTGGATTTCTGAATTAACTTAAAAGCTACCCATTATGATTCCCAAAACAAGATTTGTGTAGTTTCCATAGGGCAGTTCACATTCATTCATCTTCTTTTCCTCTTAACATTCTAAATCTTACATTTGGTTATAATATTTTCTAGCACTTTGCTATATTCTTTCACAGAAACACTGACCAATTTAACAGCCTAAAAATATTGCACTTTCTGAGCTACCACTCTAATGTCTCATCAACCTTCCCCATCTCAAAGTCTGCCCAGGGGACAGAATGGGTTCTCCATGACAACAATCTACCAGGAATGAAGGATTTACAGAGAAAGAGAAGCACTATTTCTAATTCATACCATTCAAGATAAAATTAAAATCAGTTGAAAAAGGACAATGAGTTCCCTCATTTCACTGCTATTCAGAGAAATCTCAGGCAAAACAAGAACTTCATAAATTAATACAATAAATGTCGCCCTAATCTCAGACTTCCATGGAACCAAAGCAACTAGGCCTTGAAACTGTCCCTCACCATACCACATTGGGTAAGAATATCCCACCAAGTAACCCGGGAACTGAAGTTTTCAAGGTTTACACCAAGGTTTCCCATCTAAGAAGGCTCGGCTTACCTAGCTTTGGTATTTGGACCTTTGGATCATTGGAACAAAACTTTTCTACATGAGCAAAATTCTTCAAAACCATCAACCAAATTCCTACCAGACTTCTCTCAAAAGTGTATTTTCATCAATGAGAGCAAAATAATATTTTGATATTGGAGTACAGTTCAGGGACGAAGTGATTAGGTGAAGGAAAGAGTCATAAGGAACAGACATAATCGGAATGTTCAGACTTCCCCAATGGGAGGTCATTAATATGGATATGTAATTAATAAGAATGCCTAAGCCCTGAAAATGGCAATATCCCAGCTGTATGCACAGATTTTTTTCAACCTTATCCTTGTTTTTCAAATAAACTTCATTTTCTCAGAGCAGATATAAGTTTGCAGCAACACTGACAAGTACAGAGAATTCCCAGTTACCCATACATAGCCTCCCCCACTATCAATTTCCCCCACCAGAGTGGTGCATTTGTCACAATTGATAAAACCTACCTGGGCACGTCATCGTCCCCAAAGTCCATACTTCACATAACATACTCTTGCTTTTGGGTATGTATGGGTTTCAACAAAGTTAATGAGACATGTCTCTACCATTCATAGAGAATAGTTTCATAGCCCTAAAAATTCTCTGTGCTCCACCTACTCATCCCACCTTCCTTCCTATCTCCTGGAAAACATTAATCTTTTTACTGTCTCCATAGTTTTGCCTTTTCCATGTCATATAGTTGGAACCACACAGCCTTCTTAGACTGGCTTCTTTCATTTTCTAATAATGCTTTTAAGGTTTCTTCATGGCTTGATAGCACATTTCTTTTTCTTTTTTCTCTTTTTTTAACTTTTATTTTTTATTCTTTCAGATTACTATGAGAGCACAAATGATTAGGTTACATTGGTTGCATTTTTTAGGTAAAGTCTAAGTTGTAGGTGAGCTCTTCACCCACAAGGTGTGCCATATACCCTTACGTTGTACCCATTAGGTGAGAGCTTTCCAAACCCCCTTCCTCCTTCCCTGTCTTTTCTACCTTCGTCTCTACTTGAATTCAATTGTATTTTTCTCTAATGTATTGGCATCATTCTTCATCTGCTGGTTTCATATTGATTGAGTACTTTGGATACTAGCCTTTCCATTTCTATAATACTTCACTAAGGAGAATGTACTTCAACTCCATTCAGGTTAATATAAAAGAAGTAAAGTCTCCATCTTTTTTATAGGCTGAATACTATTCCATGGCATACACATACCACAGTTTACTAATCCATTTATGTCCCATTTGTTTGTTTTTGGTATTGCTACAACTGCCAGATGGGTCTTCTTCATAAAATCTTTTCCCAGACTGACATTGTCAAGAGTTTTTCCTGCACTCTTCTTTAAAATTTCAGAATATTAAGGGATACACATTCTGTTTACATACTTTTGTTTCTCTACAAATTGAGTCAAACTTATATACATAAGCATGCTCTTCATCTAGATAGTATGCCCTGTACCAGGTAGGTGTAAATATACCCATGCCCTTCCCTCCCTTCCCCCCAGTTTGATTTTCTTTGAGATTTATTTCCATGTGTTCACATAGGTATTGATCAATTAGCTTCAATTTGGTATTGAGTACTTGAGTTTGCTTCTCCATTCTTATGATATTTTACTTAGGAGAATGGTTTCCATTTCCACCCATGTTATCCAAAAAGATACTAGACTACTATGTTTTTTATGGCTGGGTAGTACTCCATGGTAGGTATACACCACATTTTATTAATCTACTCATATATTTATGGGCACTTGGGTTGTTTCCACATCTTTGCAATCATGAATTGATAAATACATTTCTTTTTATTAATGAATCATATTCCATTATCTGAATACACCATAGTTTACTTATCCATTCACCTACTGATGAAAAGACATAACATTTGCTTCCAAGTTCTGGCAATTATGAATAAAGCTGTACATAAATATCTGTGTGCAGGTGTTTTTGTAGATCTAAGTTGTTGACTCAGTTTATGGAGAGTGTTTAATTGTGTAATAGAGCATGCTTAGTTTTGTAAGAAACTGCTAAACTGTTCATCTCCCAAAATGTCTGTACTATTCTCATTTCCACCACCAGTGAGAGAACTGTCTAACATGTGTGTACAGATATCTAATTGGTTTAATTTTCAATTCATTAATCTCATATAATGTTCAGAATCTTTTCATAAACTTATTTGGCATCTGTATATCTTGTAGGATGAGGTGTCTCTTTAGACCTTAAGCCCATTTTTAAGCAGATCATTCATTTTCTCCCTGTCGGGGAGGCCTCATAAAATATCTCGTGTGATTCCTTAAAATTTTCTTGGGCATAGTTTTCTGTCATCGCTAAGTCAGGATTCTCTAGAGAAAGATCCTAACCTGCTCAGAGGGGGTTTCTTAAGTATTAAATCCCCATCTACTATAGAGACAGAATGGTGGATTCACAAGTTTTATTTCTACCTGAACTGAGAATTCTAAACTTCTGTCCCTGCCATATTTTAGAGACTCTACTCCAAGTCAAGCCAAGTCCTGGCAGTTTGTCTCAGTCCCCCTCACTGCCTGCACAGTCTCAGAGACAAAGTGCTATCTATGATGCCACCTAAAAAGAGAAAACAAGATTGTTCTGTATTATTTTTAGTTATTGATAGTCTCATTATTGGGATGTTTAGACCCCAAAGTCTTAAGAGTTTAGTACAGCACCATTGTCAGCTCACACATAAGACCCTATTTTTCACCCATACTCCACCAACATGAATATTCTATCAGCTTCCATATTAGAACTGTGGTCTCACCCCATATAGCCTCTAGTGTCAAATCAGCCTATTCTCTTTTTGATAATTCATTCTCATGGTCTCATCATCAGCTTCCACCTACTGGATATATTTGATGTGCCTGAAATCAACATGTATACAGGGTTCAAGTTATTTCCTCCTTATGGGACTACCAAGTGTATGTATCTTAAACAGTCTGAATACCCTGATACATAATTTTTCTGCATGCTGAAGGAAGCATAATCATAATAAATTTTGTTTAAAATATGCATATTTTTGAGAAATGAGAGACATTCTTAAATTCTTAAATTCCAGGAGATATAATAGTGATTCTTTACAAATGGACCAAGCAATGTCAAGTGCTGATGCTGCTAGAGGTTAGAGGTGATTGACCCAAATGTTCACAGGTGACAAGATCACCAGCAAACAACAAGATTGTCTTTATCTAGAGCAGTGATTTTCAACTGGTGTGCTACGGCACCCTGGGGCTCTAGAAGAAAAACAAATCATTTTGTAATAGAGACACTTGCACTAGACTGAGAAGATCTCAGGTATGCCACAAAAATTTGTAAAAGTCATTAATTATTTTCAAAAGAAGTCCACAGCACAGTATGTTCTTTTTTTTTTAACTCTTTCTTTTGATGAAGGTAATTTAAGTGTGCCACAGCAGTTTAAATATAGGTTCAAGTGTGACATCAGATAAAAACAATTGAAAAAGATGTAAAGTTTCCATCTTTTTTAATGGCTAAACAGTATTTCATGGTATATACACACCAAAGCTTATTAATCCATTCCTGGGTTGGTGGACATTTAGGTTGTTTCCACATTTTGGCAATTGTAAATTGAGCTGTGATAAACAGTCTAGTGCAAATGTCCCTATTATAAAATGATTTTTTTCTTCTGGGTAGATTCCTAGTAATGGGACTGCAGGATCAGATGGGAGGTCTAATTTGAGTTCTTTGAGAATTCTCCATACTTTCTTCCACAAAGGTTGTAAGGATAGAGTAATACTTTACTTGGTAAAGTATCACAAGAATGGAGAAGCAAGAATCCTGTGTACTCAATTCTAATATGAAGACAGTAGATGAGCTAATGCATACCCACATCAAAGAAAAACTCACATTAATTCAATACGGGGGACAGGAGAATGAGAATGTAGGAGAGGGGATAGGTGTGCTCACATTTAAGGGGCACAATGTTAGGGTGTATGGCACACTTCTCGGGGGGCAGGACACAACTATAAGAGGGACTTTAACTAACAAATGAAGGCAGTGTAAGCTAACTCTTTGTACCTTCAATTAGCCTGAAAGAATAAAGAAAAAAGATAGTTGAAAAAACACTGATCATGAGTAATGAAAAATGACTAGAATAGAGCCATCAATTTCTGTCAACTCGCAGGCCAGAGAGCAAGGGTGGTAGCAAACCTGGATGTTCCACACCCACCTGCAGAGGGCTTCGCACAACGTGGAAGGGGCTCCTCTCTATCCAAGGTGCTCTGTAGGCTAGTGGCAACCTGCTCCGGCTCAGTAGATAAAAATCCAGGGAAAGGTTCATCCCATAAGGGATTGTGAAACATGTGCTGAAAATAAAAACAAGAGCCAAAGTCAGAGACATTTTGTTTGTTTTCCTGTGAAGAACAAATCAATTATGCAAAGAATAGAAACTGAAGAATCAAGTGTCCTCTCCAATTACATAAAATTGTGCTGCCTGGTTCTTTCTTTTTTAAGTGAGAGAAATAAAGTGATCTATAGCAAGCTTTATTATAGCTTCAGATGTAACTGTCACGTTGGAATTGATTTTGATTTTGTGTTACTGTGATTTCCTTCAGAAAGTTCAAATAGATATGGAATGCTCCAAGGCTACCATGGCAATGCTAGGCAAAATTGGCTGTTTGCATCAATACAAAAAATCTTTAAAATCAAGTATATATCACATACAACATTTTCTTTGTCAAGGATTTTTGAAATCTAAAGTGTTGGCAGGGAGCTTCTAACTTTGAGGTTAGAATAAATCTCAGAATGATAGTTTCCTATGCACAGTGGGAAGCCACTGAAGGGTTTTAAGTAAAATCAGATGTGTGTTTGAAAATCTGCCTCTGGATGCAGTTTAGAGAACAACGTGGAGTGCGGCTCTATCTGATATCAGAGGCTGAGTTAGAAGGCTTCTGAAATAGTCCACCCTGATCTGAGGTCTTAGACATGGAAGCATGTGGGCAAATATAAGAATATAGAGAGGGTCAAGTTGATGGCATTTTAAGAATGGTTAGGTAGAGAGGGCTGGAGCAAAAGAAGAGGTCAAGGGTGACTCCTAGAATTCTGGCTTTCCCAGTTTGATACTGCTGGTATCATTCAGTAATTGAAGAAGTATACTGGGGTAAGACTTCACGGGGGGTTGGGAAGAGTTTGAGTTTACTTATGGATAGATTAAATTTGAAGTGCCTGTGAACTTCTGAGCTGTGATGTCACATAGAAAATTGAATAAGTGGATCTGGAACTTAGAGCTGGGCATATAAACCTGTGTAGAGGTTTCAGATAAGACAATTGATACTGTGGTTTTAAAGGAGCTGGCCTAGGTAGGAGCATAGGATGGAAGAGGAGAGGCTTTAGAGCAAATATTGTATTGATGAGCCAGCAAAGGAGACATTAAAAGAAGAAGAAGAACCGATAGACGCTCAGGGCGTGGAAAAGAAGGAGCAATTCAAGGTGGGGAGAAAGAGAAATCCTGTGCAGAGTCGTTAAGAAGCCACTGACAATAGATTATTTCCAAATGTCCAAAATCAGTGAAGAAGGTTGGCTGTACAACCTCACGCACACAATTTTTTTTTTTTTTTTTTGGTCCATAAGTTAATTGCCTTAAGTTAAATTCTCAAAAATGGATTTTCTGGGTCACAAAGAACAAGTATTTGCTAATCAACATTTTAAAGGGTGAAAGATAACAGATGATTACTCCATGAATCCCAGAGTTCAAGTGAGTATAGGGCCATGACAGCTATCACATCATTCCAAACAAATTCTAAACCCGGCGGGTCTCCTTTGTCTATCACATCTGTGCTTTTATTTTCTTTTTCTGTCTCTCTGTCTCCTTGCTTTTTTAGCCTTTTTACTCACATGAGGATGACCTTTATTTCAATGTTTTTCAAATTTAAAATTATTTAAATAAATAGGTTTTGACAGCAAGCTGAAATGTTACACATCCTTTAGCCTTGATTTTATCAACTCCCTTTCTTCAAACTAAGGAGTGCAGAGAATTATAAATAAGTTAGCTCAGGCTGTAGAAAGTCCCTATTAATCCGCTGTTTCCAAGCAGAAGGGACTAGCCATAAAAACAAAGTAAAATGGATATGTCTCTGGTCTTTAAATTGCTTAATGAAAAAAAAGAAACATTATCAATATAATTCAAGTATCAGAATTACACTTGCGATCTGGTTGGTTCTTATGGTTTTTTATACCATGGAAAGGACAGACTTATTCTGCTTGTCATGTCCAAAGCCATAGCAATAGCATAGTCACTTATCATCAGAAAAAATGTGCTTCTGAATTTTCTCCTGCCCTCAAACACTGTGGTTGGTGAGAGGAAGAGGGGGGAATGTGACTATTTGCAATGACTTTGGCTATAAGTTGTGTACATTTCACTCTCTTGGGTGGCCTCTCTGAACTCTGATTCTTACCACCTTGACTAATACCACACAGGAAGCAGGGCTGCCAGCTGATTGACACAAATTGCAATTCGCTTGGTAGACATGCAGAGATGTCATCTACCTGCCTCTTCCCTCTGCTGATTAAACTCTGCACTTGAATGTCTTCGCCCCCTTCCACCAACAAGGGTGATGGCACCATTCAGTTCTGTGCAAAAACACTCGCCCTGGGACAATGAATTTGTACCTGTATTCTTTGTCAGGCCAAATTCAAATAGCAAAAAGATAAAGAAGACTGTTTCTCCATAGTTGGTGGAACTCAATGAAAGTTGGGATCCACTCAATGCTCATCGCATAATGTGTGTCTGAATTCCCTGCACACCAGCTCAGACCCGCGCTCCTCTCCTCTTCATTCCCTTCTCTCCTTTCTGAGCTCACCTTCCTCTGTGGCCTGACCTCACCTTTTAAGTATTATAGAGAGAACTAAATCAAATAAATGAAAAACAAAACAGCTAGCCAGCATAGGAGATTACTAACTGTTAGGGGCTAGAAGTAGCAGCAGCAAATCTACAGGTAGGGTTTGTTTGGCTGTTTTTGTCACTCAGCCTGCAGCCACCTCTAGATACAGAAACCCACATTCGGTATGCTGTCATCCCTTCACAACTCACCCAGGTGATAGTCACTTCTTCCTCAGTTGGTAATTCATTTCTATATCCGCCCATTCGTACATTCATTCCATCTCAGGATTATTTCTTAAGACCTCATGATGTGCCAGGCATTGAACCTCAGTCAGTGGTAAAAAAAATGACAGGTGGGATTCTTGTCCCAGTAGAGCTCTCCTTCTTGTGGGGCAGATCACAAACCAGAATAAGTAAATAAAATAATTGCCATAGCAGGAAGGGAATACACTAATTTTCTTAAGACAGTCAAGAAAAGACTCTTTCTGGAGGAGAGGCTTAGTCCCACATACCTTCCCAAGAGCTGAAACTAGAAAGAAACTTTCACCCTAAGAACACACAGAAAGGGGAAAAAATGCACTTTCACACAGAACAGTTTAGGAGTATGGAAATCACAGTTTCTTGTAGTCAACTTGTCTCTGAATGTATGTGAATTTGAGCTAACGGCATAAACTGTTAGGGAAGTGATACAATTTAGCAAACTCAGTTCCCCCAAATTAGACAGTAAATGGCCAAAGGGGACACAGTTTTAGACATTGGCTTATTAAAAACCTATAAAATTCCCTTTGCCTTTTTTGGGCCTCAAATCCTTCAAAAATATTGATCATATCAAGTCCAAGAGTTATTTTTGTGACTATGGCATGCTAGGATAAAATGTCCAATAATAAACTTGCAAAACATTTTGTGAGAAATAGCTAGTCTGGTGATGGCAATAGATTCTAAAATATAAAAGTGTCAAAGACTAAAAGAGTCTCAGAGACGTTTTATTGTTACATCAGTGTGGTCTCATGATCTTCTAATGAAACAGAGGTGGGAGAAAGGCAATGTACGAGTACCCATGTGTTGGCCACCAAAGCTTTCTTCAAGAAGATATTTTGGGGAGCTTTAGATTTATTGCAAAATCAAGACATACATGAGGAAAAAGATGTAGTTGTGAACAATACACGTCACTTCAATGTTGCTATCAATATCATTCATAATCATTGATTCTAGGAAAGAGTAAAAAAAAAAAAAAAGAACAAACACATTTGCTACTTCAGTTCTTGAGTGCACACTGGTCTTTGTCACTCATCCTAATGCTCTTATCTTGGTCATATGTCACTGGTCAAGAGTTTACCCTGTAGCACAGGGTTTAATTAAGAGACAGTAATTAGGTTTTTCTTTCTTGTGATAAGGAACATTTTTAGTGTAATTATCTAATGAGAACAGGCAAATGCTGCTGAATTCTAATTGATAAATACTCAAGAGTATGTGCAAGCACTGAAGACCATCTGCCCCGAATTTTGAATGACTACCTATTTCAAGCCTATACCACAAACAAATCAATTCAGAGTATTTCATTTTCTCACTCAGAGGATTTTTCATCTTCGCTATCTATACACCCTGTTTATTTCAGCTTTGTAAGCTGATGCTGTGACAAAAATTCAGGTGCATTGAAAGCCTGCTTTTGAAAGCTGATGAAATATTAAATGTCTCTAAGCATGGATCAGTACAATTTGTCATTTTTTAATGTGCAAGTCACTAACAAGCAAGTAAGCTCAAAATGTACAAAACTGGGCTTAGTAATGAAAATGGCAGCAAAAGCAACAACCACATCAAAAAAATCAGGCTTTGGAAACAAAGCCAGATTCTAATCCTAACACTTGCGTTTTGAGTTCTTGGGCTAATACTTCAAACTAGTTATCATATTTATAAAATAGGAAGAATAAGCCTAACTTTCAGATTTGCAGGGAGGTTGGCTGGAAGTCTGTGCATATTATGGTCTGGCACATGATAAAAACGTGAGTTCAGTATCAGTTTCTCCCCAGGTTGACCAGCCAGACTCCAGGTCCTTCTTTACCTGTATTGGCTGACTCACCGCGCTTCAGCTCTGGTCCTAAGGAGACAGTGAGCACAGGAAGGCAGTGGATTGGTGCACTTTGTTCTCTGGAGGTCTAAATTTAAAATTGTGAAAGAAAAGAAAGGTCATGTCCTTACAGTCACAGCAAAGCCGAGAATTGAAGACTAAATGAGCCAAATGCTAACAGCACATTTTACGCCTGATTTACCGAAGTAATTGCTCACATCTACCCTAACTTTGGCCATGACTCTCAAATCTAACCCCAGCGTCTGAGAATCACAATGCTTCAGTCTGTTCAGCAGACTCAAGCCCCAGCCTTAGGTGGACTGAGGTTCTCGGCGAGTTCTCCATGCAAGTCATTTCCTGGTGCATAAATGCCCCCCACCAGGACTCTCTGCAAAATTACCCACATGAAATCTCTCTGTATTCAAAACATAAAATAATACCAAGCATCTGTAGGGGAGGAAAATGACACCAACATCAAAATGTAAACATGTAAAGTACGAGGGTTTTATAGGATCTGCTTTTTACATTCCCTTTCTCATATTCTATAAAAAGAGTATAACGTAAGCAAAACGGTTGTCTAAATCTAACCGCAGACATAGTTTTAAGTCTCTTGACTTTCGTAAGACTTCAAGATCTTCTCTCATAGTTTATAATATCATTCAAACGCTACTCCAGACATTTACCCTTTCCATATGTTCCTAGCAGGAAACGTGCCTGAAATCAAAAATTCACAGAGACATGTGATATTCAATAATATGGAAACATTTTCTGGGGGAACAAAAGGAACACTCTAATGAAAATACTTTCGGCTTTTGGTTCTACTCAGATATTATCCAAGTGTCATTCCTTTAGCAACCATTGTTTCGCTTCTAAGGATTTGTTTTTTCTGAGTTTCTTTTGAATGCTCTTATATTAAGATGTTTTTATAGCAAAGGTTATTCTTTTAAGTCCTATTTGCAATCTTCTCTAACTAAAATATATGGCTGAAGCCACTCTTCAAATGTGATTTTCCGCCTTTATTTTTCAAAACTGAAGGCAATCTTTGGTACAATGGTACACTTGTTTGAGCTGCAGGCACCGATGAAATCAATAAATGTTTACAATATATCACATCATTTACAAGATCAAAACTAACAGGCTAGTCTAAAGGAAACCCATCAAATGATTTTTAAATATTTTAGACAGTTTGAATTTTAATGTGGGGGCTATGAAAGGCAGTCAGTTTCTGAAAATTCCAGGCACTAATTTCTCTAAGTAATAATATCGCCGCAAGAGAACATTTTCCAGCACACATAGGTGAATGAAGGAGGGTTAGTGAATGTGGGCTGAAACTGTGGGTTATATAATGAGCTGACAAGGATATGAAATGGCTTCTTTAGTGTTCCATGGTATCCATATACACAATTTGTTAATCTCTTCATGGGTCTATGGGCACTTAGGCTGCTTCCATGACTTGGCAATTATGTATTCGGCAGCAATGAACATTCTGGTGCAAATGACTTTCTTGTAAAATAATTTTTGATCATCTGGGTATATACCTAGTAGAGGAATTGGCTTCCTAAATTGTGCATAATGCAATGGTACATTTTAAAACTATTAAGAGTAAAGTATAAATATCTGACCACAACAAATAAGTAAGTGAGGTGTTGGTTATGTTAACAAGTTTGATGTATGCTTTCCACATTATATATCAATTTAGCACATTGTACCCCCTAAATACATTAATGTACATAGTTATGATTTAATAAAAAAAATTAAAAAATGAAATGCCTTCTTTAGAAAATAAGGCAACAGAAAAGTAAAATGAAGGTTATGGAAAACTCTGTTCATGAGATATAAGGTCTTTATCTTTCTGCCTTTCAAATTTGAAAAAAAAAAACCCTTCTAGATGTAAGTTTTTTTGCTTTATACAATACTATTCTTGAAGATTTGCCAATAAAAAGGATTTGCTTACATTAAAGGAGCATTTAAGCACAACCAGGATAGGATGGCAAACACATGGCAGGCAAAATGTCTTTCCTCCATACTTCACTGTCAGGCATTGCCATAGACAATGGTCCTTGTCAGTGCCTCATTGTTTGGTCAGACAACGCTCAACAGGTCTTTGTGAAGATATTATTTAGGTGTGATTACCATTTACAATCAGACTTTGAATCAAGCAGTTTATTTTCCATAATGTGAGTAGGCATCATCAGTAGAAAGCTTTAAGAGCAAAGAATGAGGTTTCTAGAAAAAGAAGCAATTCTGCCTCAATGCTGCAATATAAAAAGCCTGCTTGGGTCTCCCACCTGCTGGCCTGGCCTGCAGATTTCAGAGTCAAGGCCGCAACACCAGCTTTTACCTGAATTTCTAGCATGCCAGATGACCTTACAGATTTCAGACTTGCCAACCCACAATCACATGAGCCAATTCCTTAAAATGAATCTCTTTGAATTTGTGTGTGTGTCCATATATAAGTGTATATACACACATATATACACATATGTGTGTATGTTTCCTGGGCCCATCTGGGGCCATAGTGATTTTCAGCAATGAGATATGTAGCACTTTTTCTAGGATGAGTTAGTTTCTGAACTTACTTGTCCAGTTTTATATAAATATCCTGTTGGTTCTAGACAACTCTGACCTCTCAAATATTTCTAGTAAGGCCAGCCATGGTCTTGATACTTGCTCCAGGAAGCCACTAGTGGTCAGTTAGAAGTGACACATCTAATTTAATCTATTTGCCATTTCTAGAGTAGGATATCTTGACATTTAAGGAAATAGCAAAAGGAATACTTGTACAAAATAAAACAAATTGTAATATGTTTAATTACCTTTGTTTTGTATAAAAATTAAAATGTAGACTCAGCTTACTTCGAATCAAAATATTCCTCCTGATTTTCTATCATTTGGCTAGTAGAAAAGTTTCCCACAACCTAACATAAATGACAAAAAAGCAGAGATGCATTAACATCAAGTATTACATTATAAAAATGTCATATGTGAGCTTTTCTACACTTCACATTAGCTAAGCCTGTAGTTTAAAGTGTATATTTCTAATACAGCATAAAGTCACTTTCATACATATCATCTAATGTAAAGAGTCTCGGGCAAGGGCTTGAAAGACTTGGCTGGGTCTATGGAAAAGCCCTTCAGCAACTCTGAACGTCAGTTTCATCACCAGAAAGTGATGTCATGGCTCAGAGAGTTTTACAATCCCTTCCTGCTTTGGATCTATAGTGCAGATGAGACATAAAACATGAATTGAAGACAGTTTCACTTCAGAGACTTGCCATTTAAGGTCACTTTAAAACTTCTTTAGTAGGTGACACTACATATTTATGTTTTATTATCTACACCGCTTAACCTGGCTAGAACTTCAGTGTTCTTATCAAATTCCAAATTTCTAGCGGTCGTTTATTAGAGTCATTGACTTAGGAGGAAGTAAGGGAATTAATTTGTGAGGTTTATCTTCTTAATGTTATCCCCTTATGAATGATTTTTGGAAAGCTGTCCGTAATTTAATTTTAAATGTTTAAAAATTCTAAACCTTTATTTTCAAACTGTGGAATATATGTAGTTGTCATCCAATTTTCACAATGCACTTTTTAAGTTGTTTGGCTCAGTATATTTTAGAAATGAAACATTACAGATAAAATTAAAGTTTCACCTGTTAGTATATATTTACCAGGTCTTTCAACTCTACTCAACTTTGAAATGTTGGTGTTCCCATGTTTGATCTTAAGATGAGTTTTCATCTTTCTCTAATTTTCCTTCTTAAATGATTTCATCCATTTTCCTTGATCTAAAGGCAGAGTCAAGATGAAGACATACGAATGGTCAGAGGGCCTTAGTGGTAGAACCTCTCCCCCGGCCACCTGTCCTGCCTGGCCATCTTCTCTGAGCCCCAAATTCATTACATCCAAGGAACCTCTCATTATCTACTGTCGCCCATCCTTCTCACCTGTGGGTCTCCACATCCCTGTAAATACCACCGCCAGCTACATCTTTGCTGATGTCCTGTGTTTATGTCATGCTTGGTCCCTCTTTTCTTTTCTCCCCTATCTGAACATCACCACGTACCATTATTCCCACTCCAGCCACATCTTATTTCATCCTCTACTCTTCATTTTCTCTGCTATCTGTCCACAATGCCAGGCTTTCTGACCCTCACACCTGCCTTCTTTATAGTCTCCTTTCCATTCTTGCCCGCACAGTTCACTCCCCATATTGAGCTAAAAGAAAACTTATTATAGAATTTGGACTGCATCACAAAGTTAATGAACAATTCAAACGCTTCCCATTGCGCTCAGAATAGTCTGTGGGACCTTTCCTGGCTGAGGGAGGTCTGACACGACGTGGTCCCTCACTATCTGTCATTTATGCCATTTCCCCACTGCACTGCATTTGGGGTACACTGATTCCCCCACTCCCACATCCAGTTTTTAAAATAAGTTCTGCCTCAACTCACAGCTTGATCTCCTGCTGGTGAAATCTTTCTCCACACCCCCTGAGTCCATGACTGTCCCTTGATCTGGGAAGCAACACCTCGTACCCCAACCTCTCATCCCAATCACACTGTTTCTATCTGGATGCTTTTCTTAAAAGCGTCCTTCCTTGTTGTATTACAATCTGTAACTGTTTTGTTTACGTGCCTGCTTCTCTGCTCTCAGCTTCTTACCGCCACTGGGATGTAAGTGCTGCTAGTTGCTGGTCATGCCTACTGTGCTCATTTGTGTGACCCCCCCCAGAAAAATCCTCATTTCTGAAACCTAGTAAGTATTCAATGAATGTTCAATAAGTATTCAAAAATATCCCACCCATTCTGAAAAAACAATTAGCTACAAGCTCTGTTTTTACTATTCTCTATGTCACTAGACCAAGAACCCATTGCTCGGACAAAAATAGTTTGAATTTTTCACCACACTCTGGGAAAATTAAACAAAATTATCAGAGAAAAATGAGAGATTTCATATTATATTTAGGAAGCAGAATGATTAAGTTTGGGTAAATGAACAGATAGCTATAAATATATATAATAAAAACAAGTTTAATTTAAATGAATACATATAAAAAAGTCGGAATGGCACAATAGGAAAACACAGTTCCTACAATTATTATACTGAAGACCATCCTGAAACATGAGCAAATATTATGATATGAGGTTCAGTTAAAAAGCATATGCAGGGCAGCTCCTGTGGCTCAGCGAGTAGGGCGCCGGCCCCATATACCGAAGGTGGCGGGTTCAAGCCCGGCCTCGGCCGAACTGCAAAAACAAAAAAAAAATAGCCGGGCGCTGTGGCGGGCGCCTGTAGTCCCAGCTACTAGGGAGGCTGAGGCAAGAGAATCGCTTAAGCCCAA
>CAUYON010155809.1:0-23982 GCA_963573935.1 Arctocebus calabarensis | reverse complement strand
ACCACTGTCCACTCCAGGTCTGTCCCAACACGGTTCCTTCTCCCGACCCTGTCAGGGAGCCTCTTCCTTCTCTCCTTCCCTTCCTCCCTTTCTTCCTTCCCCAGACAGAGTCAATTAGCCACAAAAAAGCAACTCTTAGCAGACTCTTAATGCCTAAATACCATTTTTCATTTATCACTGATTTGGCCTTGTATTTGCCTCTTTTTTTGCCTCAGTCTCTAAAATGAGCACAAATTCAATATTAGAGAAAAAGAAAGACGAGTGAGTTGGGTGGGGATCTGGGCAGAGGCAGCTTCAACCTGTCAAATGGCCTTTTCCACGTGGGACATGTTAGCAGAGAGAAACGGATTAGGTCTGTCACTGTGTGGGTTACAACCCAGAGGTGAGGGTCTTTGGAGCAACTGAAGGCCTGAAGGCCACCAAGCCAGAGGCCCCAGCAGGCATCTGCTGTAGGGTTTCCACTTGCTTGGGGGAGGTCAGGCTTTCCTTCTTTTTGAGCTTCATGGAGAGAAATCCACTTGACTCCAAGTCTACTGATTTAAATGTTAATCTCATTTAATCACACCCTAACAGAAACATCCAGAATATTGCTTGGCCAAATATCTGGGCACCGTGGCCCAGCCAAGCTGATGTGTAAAATTAATCATCCTTCATGCATTTGGATTGCCAACAGAAAATTTTCAATTTGCTGTTTCTTAGTACAGGAGTCATCTGTTGTTTCTTCCTGTCTAGGTGTCCTGACAGCGACATCTTGGGGACCACTATTCCTCCATGCTTGGGCCAAGTGGTCCCCCATTCCATCCCCCAGGGGCCACTGGGATTGGCCCAGTGATGGGCATGTGATTCAGGGCCCATAGGAGAGACTTGGGGCTGGGGAGCGTGTTGGGGGAAAAGGCTTCCTTCTCTGCTGGAGCCACTGAGCTGGACCCTGTAGGTGGGAAGCTGCTAGAGACATCTGTTCAGCCCCTGAAGTGGGCCTCCAGGAGAATATAGCCACCACGAGGACGGCAAGGTTGGGGATGATGGGAGAAAATCACAAGGATGCTGTTTGACATCCCAGATCTAGCTGTCGCCTAAGCAAACCAGGTCTGTGAATGTCTCACTTTCGATGATCAGTTTTTACTTTCCTTAGTGTGGATTCGTTTTCTGTCTCATGAAGCAGAAAGACCCTGATCAGTATCTGTAGGAATTGGAAAGCTGGAAAAAGTTAAATGATGACGGTAATTCATAATAATAACAGTAGGAATCAAAGGATTAATAGCACAACTGGCAGAGACAAAATACCTACGTCTTCAATATGATAGTCAAATAAAAAATAAATGAAGAAATAGACCTAAGCAAAGCTATAGAAAGTTATTTCCCAGGGAAGAAAGGGAGGATAGAAATTAATCTGAGAATTGTTAGCGGAGAAACTTAGAACTTCCTATTTTCCTTATGATATTTAGGTGCAGAATGATGTGAATCTTGGCAGCTGAGCCACCTGGCATAGCTTGGTGATGTCATGGATGTCACAGACGCATGTCCCAGCTAGTTCTGGCCCCTGACACCCCTCAAGCAACTGTGTCTTGAGGGGAGAATGATCCTTTGGTCAGGAAAAGCATCCGGGGCCTTCCTGACACTCATTCACATTTTTACCCTTTATAATTGTCTTACTAAATATTGCATTAAAAAAGAGCATTGGTACAACATGGACGAGGCATAAAGAATATGGACTCAATGAACCCACAGGATCTCAGTAGTTGAAGGAACAAAATCGGAAGAAACAGAATCTTTGATGTCCTCTGGGTGTCTGTCCTGAATCCCAGCCTCCTCCCTTCTCCTACAGAGGGAAACGCTTCTGTTTTTGTCTTTATTATTCTTGTACTTTTCTCCATCATTTTACCATCTATTTAGTTTTTGAACTTTGATGTTCGGGAATTCTACTATGTGAATGCTCCTCTGTTCATGCTTGCATTGAGCATTTACTGGGTGTCTACTTTTATTCTCCATTCTCTTCCTAAGACCCATCCACGTTGACGTGGTAGCTACAGTTCACCCGTTTTCATCACTGTGTGGTTTTCCGTGGTCAGAAAGGGAGCAGGAGAAACGTCTTCATTCTTAAGTTGATGAGCATTTGGATTATCCTGGGCTCGGGGCCATGACTGCATGACTATGGACATTCTTGGGGGTGCTTCTCCTACGCACAAGAGCAGGTTTCTTCTGGTCTGGAGCTTTCAATTGAAAAAAAATTTCATCCTAAGTAAGATAGGTAAATTGCATCATGACTCATGCTATGCATACTTTCGTGTACATGGATGACAAAAATTAGTTTGTAATCAGTCTTAGCTATGGGTGAGAGCTCTTTGGCTCTATCATCTGCCCAACACTTGAATTTATTGGGTTGTGAGATTTTTGCTGCTCTGGTGGGAATCACATGATATCTCATTATGTCAGGTTAAGAATCTTTTCATGTTTTTACTGCCCATTCATTCACATTTTCCCCTCTGTAAAGAAATGGCTTAAGTATTTTTCCCAATTTTGATTAAGTTGCTTGAGTTTGGGGCCTTTTTTCTTGAGGAGATGCTTCATAGTGGGTCATTATGAAAGTTTTGAGACAGACTGTGTTATGGTCCATTATTTTACTTCCAAGAAATAATTGGCAGCATCCTTTTTGATTCACTCATGCACATTTTAACTTGCTTGGCTTATTGGTGTTGCTGGGAGGATTTCCTTGTTTTCATCTGTTTCTTGATTTTCGTGTACCTCAAAACTTCTGTAATCATGCACGTATATTCGGGATGTTTGTTCCGGTGATAAAAATGGGTTCAAATACATCAGGATCACCCTGTTGAATACGTCAGTGGTGGGAGAGGAGAGAGCCAGGGAGGAGGGGCCGTGTCAGGCAGGGACTGAAGGCGGCTCTCAGGACTTGGCTTCTACTCTGACTCCTGCGGGTAGCAGAGGATTTTAACCAGAGGGGCCACAGGATCTCACTTATTAATTTCTGACATTGTTGGCTCTGTTGAACTCAACCTCTTTAATAAGACTTGGCCTGGGCCTCCACAGAGGCCCGTGGCTGGAGGCTGGGTTCCTGGCGAGGCCCCTGATGCATCCACACCTGGCATGTGTGTGGCTGGGTGGCCCTGGGGCTGCTCTGCCTGGGCCTCTCATCGGTGGCATTTGTCACATTTGTCCCCTCTTGAATCTGGCCTATTTATGAGCCTCATTACATCTCAGCATGCAGAAAGAGGTTCAGCAAATGGCTCGTAAAGCATCTTTTTTAAAGGTTAATGGTCACTGTCGAGCAAGGAAAGGGCCACTGAGCACGGACACGCTCTTCGATGATGTGGATTTTTCAATTAAGTGAAAATAAAGAGTTGTGCCTCTTTTCAGCTACCTGCTCCGATTACTAAGCAGTCAAGGAGGTGTCAGGGTGTCTGGGAAGCTGGAACCATTAGCCCTGTGTGATGTGAGCTGCAAATACTTTTATATGAGCTGCTCCAGGTGAGGGGGGAGGGAGTCAGGGTGCTGCATGCAGGAGGTGCTCATGGAGGGTCCCACGGTCTGATTGGACAGGGCCCCCCAGGAGGGCAGGGACAGGGTCTGTCCTTGGATTCATCACCCACAGGGCTAGGCACGGGCTCCAGGCCACGGCAGGTGTGCAGGTGTTTAACTGATCTCAGACAACAGGGGCCCTGCTCGGTGTCCTGGGCTGGGAGAGAAATCGTTCTGGAGCTTTGCTGGGTCACCCAACTCACAGGCTTTTCCAGGAGAGAGAGCTGCAGACAGGGCCTGGGGCATGCAAGGGTTCTGTCCTGCTCGTGCCACAGTCTCAGTGGGTGCGGCAGCTCTCTTAGGGTGCCGACTTCAGATTCAGGCTCCTTGTCTTATGCTGCCACCACCTTCAACTGTGGGTGCAAGGCCTGTGGGAAGGGACTAAGACACAGGCTCCTAAAGAGTGTTTTACCACCTGGCGAGGTCTCCATTTCTTGCACCCTTATTCTCTCTCTTTTTTTTTTTTTTGAGACAGCGCCTCAAGCTGTCACCCTGGGTAGAGTGCTGTGGCATCCCAGCTCACAGCAACCTCCAATTCCTGGGCTCAAGCGATTCTTCTGCCTCCGCCTCCCAAGTAGCTGGGACTACAGGCGCCCACCACAATGCCTGGCCATTTTTTGATTGTCGTTGTTTGGCAGACCCAGGCTGGATTTGAACCCGCCAGCTCAGGTGTACATGGATGGCGCCTTAGCCCATTGAGCCACAGGCACTGAGCCTCACCCTTATTCTCTTGACCAGAAGCCAGGTGCCTGGCCCCTCACTCGGCTGGGAAGTGTCACCTTCCTGTGTGCCCAGGAAGAGGCAACAGGTTGGTGAGAAGGGGTGGCCACAGCCCTGGGAGCATGCGGTTTATCCCCCCCCAATGTGTGCTGTGTTTGCTGAGCAGATCCAGTTCCAGGCACTGCAGATATGGCTGTCAGTGACACAGACGTGGCGTCTGTTTGGGAAGGACTTTTACCTGCCCCCAATTCATATGAACTGAGGCTTATCTGAACCCTGGGCTTTACAGAAAATACAGTAGACCCTCCATCGTTGTCCACCTCCCTCACTGGCCACCTCCTTAAGTTGACCTAATTTTCATAACCATATCAGTGCAGTAGGCCTACTTGCTTGAGTTGACCTGTTTGTTATAGTTCCTTGGGTGGTCACCTTACAGAGGTTCTACTGTATTTGATAAATGAGATGTGAATGAATGAATGAATGAAGAGCTGGTCTGATTTTCAGTAGCTGTAGAAGCAAACTATGGCCACATCAACCAAGGAGAATATTCAAGGGAAATTGAATTTTCTTGAGGACATGGGCAGGCCACTTCCTCTCTGGGCCTCAGTTTCCCTGTTGGTAAAATGACAAGGTGGGTCCAAATACTCTTAAAAGACACTTTAGGAGATAAGGGCCTGTGACTCTATGAAGTGCATCTTGCGAAGTCCTGCAGGGAGGTGGGTAAAATCCTGTTGTTCCCACAGAGGGGGAGGGACACAAGTGGCAGACTCCTCACCGGGAGCAGGTGCCACCCTTGAGTCTTAGGTCTTCACCTTGGCCTGCAGGCTTGGCTTGAGCTGGCCTCTGGCCACCTCTCCAATCCCATCTGCCCTCAACTTTCTCCCAGTTAGGTACAGCCTCAGAGAATGTGACAGGGACCCAAATCACAGTGCCTTAAATAAGACAGGGTGCACAAAAATCCAAGCGAGCAAGGTGATCACTTTCCACAGTTTCAGGGTCTAGGGTTTCTTCCACCGTGGTGCTCTGTTATCCATAGGGTGTGGCTTCCCCCACAGGGTCCATCCTGTCTCATGCTAGCCCCCAGGGAGGAGAAGAAGGAGACAGGAGGACAGAAATCTTCTTTCCTTTAAAGGTAACAGCTCACCGGTGTCACTTCCCCACTGGCCAGAGCCTAGTCACGTAGCCACCGCTGACTGCAAGGGAGATGGGGGGAAGTGGTTTCTCTGCTGGATGCCGTGTGCCCGCTGAGTCACTCCTGTGGCAGAGGCGAGAGAGGCCGTCAGGAGACAGTAGATGACTCTGCCCTCTCTGCCCCAACCGAGGGTGACCAACCGTCCCAGCTTGCTCAGGACCGAGGGAGCTTCTGGAACACAGGAATTTCAGTTTTAAAACAGGGGAAGTTCCAGGCGGCTAGATCTGCCCAGTTTGCCCAAGCCTCAGAAGTTTCTTGGGACATAGGGTAGTTAGTGCTAAAACCAGAAAGTTCTGGGCACACCCCTACCCCAGCCGGACCCGCTTCCTTTCTGCTCTCAAGCAGGCCATGCCAGCACCTGCCCCAGGGCCTTTGCATCTGCCATTACCTCTGTCTGGGGACCCTTTCTGTGACTCTTTTTCTATTCAGAGAGGGTCACTTTCTGGGTGCCCACCTGGTGCGTGGTCTGCTGTCTTGAGCGCACTGTGGATGTTCCAACCACGCTCTTGGTAGAGTGAGATTTATTCTTCCAACTTTTTCCTGCCCACTTCACTTTCAACATCTCTGAGCATTAGTAATTTTTATTTCCTTCTCCTCTGATGTGAACGGCTCTTTCCCTAAGGCGCTGGCTGGGTTCACCCATAGTCTGATAAATCTGATAGTAATAACGACCTAAACGAAAACGTTATTAAATTCCAAGATTATGATCTAGGAAACAAGGATTTTGAAGAGATGTGTAAACCTAATAAAGGCCGAGGGATGGATTAAAAGAAAATGCGGGTGGAGAAACTTTTCATTAAATACAACTCCACCTCTTGGATAACTTCATTGGCATATCCTTCCTGGAGGGCAATTTGGGAATTGGTGCATAGTAGCAACTGCCAATAAAAATAACTTCGGTTCCCAAATTTCTTTTACAGGAATTTATTCCAATGAAATAAAAGAAATATTATTAATATCTAAAATATATAAAAACTTGCCAAGATGAATGTCTAAGGAGGAAAGAAGTAGAAAGCCTAAATGCCCGTACCAGCCTGCCCCCTTCCCAGCGGCTGGACATAAGCTACGTTTTCCCAGCTTCCCTTGCAGCAAGGTGTGGCTACTTGACCACGTTCTGGGCAATGGGAGGTAGTGAAAGTGTTGTGTGTCATTTTTGGAAACCACCTTGTTTAACAACTGGCTTCTATCTTTTGTCTCATTTCTTATTTGTTTCTTTCTCCGACCAGCTTCCTGCAATACGCATATGTTAGTTATAGATGTTCCTGTCATCTCAAAGGCAAGAATTAAGTTTGTACCCTATGGATAGCAGAGCGTCTGCTAAAACAACCCCAGAGTCCCTATAACTACCCTAGACCAACAACTTCCAGTCTTGGTTTCTGTGAGAGATAAACTTCTGTCTGAGCCAAAGTTATGTCACTGGCAGATGATACAACCTTAACGCGATAACAAGTAGGAAATCCATTGATTACATTATGGAGTATCCACAAATGTCAATACTAAAAGTGATAATGACCTATAGGTAGCTATATGTAAATCTGGACATAAAGTTTTATTTAGTGAAAACAAAGCACTATTCTACTCCAATAAAGCAAAACTGTGAGAGAGAGCGTGTTGTGTGTTAGGTTGATCGGTGTACATACATGGGAACTCTATACGTCTAGATATTGACACAACTTGTTCTTGATATTGGAATCAGGCGTGATTTAAGGGTTTGTTAACTTTCCTTCTATTTTAAAAAGGTTTTGAAATGAGCGCGTGCAACTTTGACAATCAGAAAAAAAATACTGTAATAACTGATGGAACAAAACCATCTCTCACTTAAACTGCCTGGAGCTAGGAGCTACGGAAGATTCCTTCACAGCTGTCACTTCTCTTTCAGAAACGTGGCCTTATGGGACAGTCCTACAAGCCAAATGTACCTCCTTTCTCCAGTGCCTGCTCCTGGCGCGAGGTGGCAGGGACACAGCCTGACTTGCCGATGTCAGGGAGGTGGGGCGTCTGGCTCAGAGCCTAGGACCCCTCTCCCGCCCCCCTGAGACCCAACCCAGCAAGGCCTCAGGGGAGGCGGAGGAGGAAGCCTGTCTCTGTGAATGGAGTTGGGTGAAATCAGGCTGCCCATGTGTCTGTTGGAGACCAAAAGGCTGTGTCACAGGAAGACTTGCTGAGGCTGTGGGAAATGACAGGTGAGCAGGACCACATCTGCCGAGAGCTGGGCAATGTGAGGGGACATCGCTCAGGAGGGACGAGGACGGGTCCTTCCTGGTAGCAGAAGCAATGTCCCCGAGGAGAGATGGCCATGAGGGGTGTGCTCAGGGGAGTGAGTGTGTGGTTTGAGGCCTGAATGCTGGGCACACAGTGTGCTTGGTGTCCCCGAGGGAGCTGGGCTCTCAGCCAGGTGGTTGGGGTCCTCAGACGCCCAGCCCCCTCTGTGGGAGGGAGGGTGGCCCTCTGCCTGTCTCCTCTGAAGGCGGCCATGGGCTGAAGATCTCGGCAGGGTGCGAGTCCCACTTCCTGCCAGGCCAGTGACCCTGGGCCTCGGTTTCCTCATCTGTAAATAGGGGCTAACGTCAGCCTGCCTGCTGTGTGCCAGGCCTTCTTACACATCCTGGTTCCCAGAGGGCAGGGCCTTCATTATCCTCACCTACCCTTGAGAAAACGGGCACAGAAAGGTCAAGTCACCTACCTGGGCCGCACAGCTCCACCTGTGAGTTCAGACTCAGCTCCGTCCTGAGAACCTGGTCGCTGCTCCAGGGACGCAGGTGCTGTTCCTTCCGTCGCTGGTGCTGGTGCCGTTATCTAAACCAGGTGAGCAGGAAGCAAGGCCGTGTGGGGGGCCCAGTGCACTGGCTGGGGTCGAGTAGATGGGTGATAACCACAGCGGTGCCACCAACAGCCACTCCCATTGGTGGTCTGAACAGAGCATTCTGCCTGTTTCTTGGGGTCCTGGGTTATCTGCAAGCTCCCAGGAGCTGGCCTCGAGTGCGGTCAGAAGATGGGTCTGAGGTTATTGGGAAGGGACATTTTGTTCACTGAGGCTCCCTGTTCTCCAAGGCCATCCCAAGTCCAGCTCTCTGGTGGGCTCAGGAGCCACAGGGCTGAGCAGCCTCAGGCCAGGGCACTGCTGATCTGTGCTGTGGGGGTGATGTCCCCACCCCAACACTCTCACGCTGCAGGCTGCTGGGCAAAGACCAGGACTCCTGAGGGCCTCGAGGGCCAGACCCTCGTCCTGCCCAGGCTGAGAAGGAGAAGGTGCGTCTCAGGCTCAGCCCTGACCCCCTCCCTGTGTGAGAAACAGTCACGGGGTGCAGCGTGTCCGCAAGGGAAGGGGGTGTGTCCTGGTGCAGAACTCAGAGGGTCGCAGGCCGTGACTCTGGTGGGTCTTGAAATCAATGGAGAGGGTGGAGCCCGGCATTTAAAATCACAAGAACAGACTAGACCTGAGTCATCAGAGCGCGTCTCCTGCCTCGAGGGGAAGTATTGTTTGGGGAAACAGAATAAACAGACGTGGGGGGACAGCGTCAGGTGAAATGCGTTTCTCGCTGAGGAGCTCTGTCTGCAGCTGTCACGCCGCCCAGAGGGCCCTGCCAATCTGGGAGGACATTGTGAAACCTGAAAGTAAGTCCAAGAGCGCAAGCCGGCAGTGTGGGGGGTCCAGCGGGCTGTTACTAGGGCTGGCACATCGGTGCATCCGTGGGTCCCTTCGTGATCTGGGGTTCTCTGGTTGCACCTCTCTGCCTCACTGGGATGTGGACTCCCGAGGGCAGGACAGTGTCTGTCAGCCCCTGATGTGGCCCTGTGCGAGGACAGTGCAGGCACAGAGACTCTCAGGGCGGAGGCCTCAGACTCACCACAGGACGGGGAGCTGAGCTGGGAAGTCCCTGGGGGCTGGAAGTGTCTGCAGAGCAGGGGTGATGCCGAGAGCTGCCTGTGGGGAGGGTCCTCTCTGAGTTGAGTGGGGACGTGGAGCAGGCCCTGTCGAGGTCTCGGGGTCCCCTGGCCCTTCCTGCCTGACTTCCGTGTCCCCCTGATGGGTTGGGGGCTGTGGGATGGAGACCCAGGTGCTGGGAGGTTAACACCTTGGGGCAGCCCCTGGGGACCTCTCACAGAAGGGGGTCAGGACCCCGCTCCTTGGCCCCTGGACCTGTAGCTGTGAGCCACGTGTTCTGTGCTGCAGAGCCCCGGGGGCCGAGCTCTACTGTCTACTTGCCACATTGGTGACTTGCTCCATAAAGGGCCCTTTGTTGGCCATCTGTCCCTCTGTTTTCCTGCCACTCCCCAGGAGGGCTATCTCTTTCTGATTTTTATCATTTTAGAGACCTGGTCTGGGTACAGCGCCCAGACTGGATCAGTGGCTCCTCACTGGCACCACCACAGCCCACCGAGGCTCCAGCCCTCAGCCACCCTCCTGCCTCCACTTCCTGAGTAGCTGAGATGACAGGCGTGTGCACTGCACCCCACTGGATTTGACTTTTTGGGGAATGAAAGCTAAGGCAGACAGCCAGGGCTGGATTCTGGTCAACTTTTACATTTTTAGGCACACGATTGATGATTATTTTTCTCAAAACCTTACATTTCCCTGATCGAGACCTATTTGTGAGAGTGAGGAATGGGTACAAGGTGGTGCCAGAGTGGCGGTCACGTTGGAGTGAGGATGAGACGCTCTCATCCCGTAGTCTAGGGGGCTGGGGGAGCTGAACTCCAGGACAAAGTGATGAAGGTGACAGAAAGCGAGACGGGGAGTGGGCAGAGAGGCAGGTAGAAGGGGTGGGGGTGGGGAGGCAAGTGAGGAAGGGACAGGTGACAGTGAGAGGAAGAAGGGAGTAGGGTGGCCACTTCTGCAGCTTGGAGGAGCTGCCTTCCTGCTCAGCCAGGAGCCACCTGGACTCAGAAACCCCAGCTGTCTGTTCAGGGCCCCTCCTCGGAGCCCGGGAACGAGAATGTGAGATATGTCAGAGGATCCTGGGAGATACTCAGTTTATATCCCATATGGGGCCTAGAAATACGTATGTGCAAACTCACATGCTCCCACACATGCACACACTTATACATGGCTATGCTCATGCATGCACACACATATACTCACGCCCACATACACGTGCAGACACATGCACATGCTCCTATACACACACCCCACGCACACTCATACATGCACACGCTCACAAACATGCCAAACATACACACACACACGGTAACACGCAGAGAAACATACATACAGACACGCTGTCACCCCCACCCTCCCGCCCACAGACACAGCATCACTAAGACGTGGTCCCCTCCGGTGCCCCCTCACAGAGCCCAGTGTGCTCTGCTCAGCGAAGGAGGCCCCGGGTCCCAGGCTGAGCCCTGATGTCCCACCCTGATCTCCATGGCAACTCAGCCTGAAACCGGTTTGTAAGTTTGAAGGCTTCAGAGCTCCCACGAGCTCCCACATTAGTTAATTCACGCAGATCAGTTGTTCACCGTTCAACACTCCCCTGTATGTGAGGCATCAAGGCACGAAACTGGCACCTGCTTTGTGTGTGGTGTTTGGTGCCCAGTTAGGATGAGGTTGGGGGCAAAGTAGCGTGAAAAGTACAGCCGATAGTAATTGGATTATAGCTTCTGATTGCTTTCAATGGACTTAACATGGAATATTAATCTCAGAGCTGTATCACATCTGCTGAATTCTAAGTGTCTCACAGGTGGAATGTGGGATAAAAAGAGAAAGAATACACTTGCACATCTGATGAAATCTCCCACCCAGTCCGAGAAATGGTGAGATGGGGGATGAAAGACCAGGTACTGGATGCTTAAGAGAGTCCGAATGTGTCCCCCAAAGGGGTCTCCAGTGGTTGGCACTGCTCAGGGCCAAGGAAAACCCAACCCCCACATGGCAGGTTTCGGGTTCCAGAGGGTGGAAGGTCTGAGGAGAGGAGGTTGAAGAGGGCTGGAGATGCATGGTCAGATTTGGTTCTTTCTTCTATAGCAGAACTCATACCCATGGTGCAGAACAGGTCTGGCAGGTAACAAATGTGTAAGGAGGTCTAGGTCACCAGCCAATAGCCAGGACCTCCTGAGCAGTCGCCACCTGCCAGACACTGTTCCAAGTGGGTTCTGGACCCTCATCCAGTGCACCCAGCCCTGGGATAGGCTCATTACCATTTGTGGAAGGAAAACAGGCCCAGGAAGGCAGAGCAGCTTGCCCAAGGCCACAGCCAGTAAGGAGCCAGGTGGATGTTGGGGAGACTTAGAGAGGGGTGGAGACTGTGGCAAACTGTATAAAACAAGCCCGGGTGGAGGCAGCTGCAGCTTTGCTCCAGCAATCACTGCTATGGGAGGATGTGGGTCCATGAAGCCCCATCTTCTGAAGCCTCAAGAGAATCAAAGAACTGAATTCCTGAGAGATGTCTCTGAGCTTTTCACATGCTGATGTTGGCTCACAGGGGAACAAACAAGGCATGTTATTGGCTGATCAGGGGTCACGAGTCCACGGTATAACCTCTTACCCATTCAGAATGGGGGGGACTGGGGAATGCGCGGCAGTGGACCGGGCAGTGTGGGTGTCATGGGGATGAGAGAGATGAGGGCTGAGACCTCCCTCAGCAAACAGACAGCTCTAGGGGGCTGCCGGGGAGGGGGGGCTGTCAGGATGCAGGGGTCAGAGGAAGCACAGGGAACCTGTCCCACCTGCGTGGCCAAGGAGGGCTCGGGGGTGTAGCAATGTGATGGGCCATGGCCTGGCCTGACGTGGCTCACGTTGCTGGAGGGGACCATGGTCTTCCTTGTCCCAAGTTGTCCTGGCTGCTTGGAGGTCGGGCTACTCTGGGCTGTGTTTCCACACAGCTCCAGGGGCTGGAGACAGGCCTGGTCCTGCAACCAAGATCCCTCCTGAACTCCCCAGAAGTCCTCCACCCACAGGCTTATAGGCATTTGCATCCCCACCCACAAAAGGCCTCCCCTCCCCCGATGTGGACAGGTACAGCTTTAGGACATCATCCTCCTGCCCCCAAGGGGGCAGAACTGAGGCCAGAATGGAGACTCCATGTTCCCTGCTCCCTCACTGTCGCTGACTCTACTTAAAGGGTCACCTCCAACCAGTGCCAGGTGGCAGGCACCAGATTCTGGCATCCGACCTGCTCCCCTCCCTGGGGACAGAAGCAATCATCCTTTGTAAGTTCTGGCGGGGAACAACTGGCCGCTGTCCTTTAATTAGGAGGGGACATGCTCAGCTATGGCCTCCTGTGAGCTCCATAAAAGCCCGTGAAATCGGCCTGGGGGCTTTGCAGCTGGGGCGGACTGTCAGGGTACATAGAGGCCGAGGGGGAGCCCCCGCCCCCAGTCTGGCTAGACTCAGAGCAGCCTCTAAGAGAAACCCAAACAGCCGCGACCGTGGCAGCTGCTGAATCCCAGATTGTTTCCTGCAAATCACTTCTCCAGGCTGAGATCCTGGCGCGACTCGCACATTCACGGCAAGTTATCCACTGAGTTTGGAGCCCCCTGGGGAGGTCTGAGGCTACCAGTGCGCAGGTGGGGGATGCTTTTGAGAAGCGGCAGCCCCCCTTGGCCCAGCCTTTCCTTTCATGCCTGATTAATGACCTTACTGCGAGGAGGACATGTCACCCACCATCCTCTCATGCATTGCTCTGAGACCTGTGTCAAGAGTCACAGGAGAAATTCAAGCCCCGTTTCCTCCTGAGACATTGGGGTGCAGCCATTGGCTTCATCTCAGGGCCCTGATAACAGGTGCATCATCTAAGGTGGGGCACAGGGGGGTGGTCAGGGAAGACCTCTCCGAGAAGCTGCTGATGGAGGGAGCCCAGGCGCAACTCGAGGGTAGAGCCTTCCAGGGGAAGGAACGTGAGCGCAGAGCTGGCAACAGGCATGCGCCTGCCACTTTCCAGGGAAAGCAGGGAGGGAGGCATCAGGGGCTGAGTGCAGAGGAGCAGAGGGCGGGGAGGGGGAGAGGCATGGGGAAGAAGGTGCAGGGCCCTGTGGCCATTGTGAGACTTGGGGTTTTACTCTGAGTAACTGGGAGCCATGGAGGGTTCAGAGCAGAGAGATGGAACCTGACCTACGTGTTTGCAATGCTTTTTCTGGCTGCCGTGTGGAAAATATGCAACGGGGGACAAGAGTAGAAGAAAGGGGGCCTGCTGGGAAGCTTTTGCAACAGCAGGTGAGAGAGATTGGTGGCTTGGAGCAGAGGCTATGATGTGCCACCCTGGTCCTCATTCAGGGTGCGCACACATCCTTCCACTGCTGGGCAGGTGGCTGCTGGGGACTCACGCTGAAATCCTCCCAAGGAGAAGCCCCTGGCCAATGGGAACTGGTTTGCCCAAAGTCATCCTTCCTGGGGATCATCTATTTCCAAAGACTGGTAAATTTGGGGTATAAAGGCCCAGCCCCTTCACCCCATTGACTGCAGCTCTGAAGGACCATCTTAGCTCCAGTCCTCCTTGTAGGATTGATTGTGGGGTTACGCCTAGAGTGTGCTGAGCCCAGGGGAATATATGTGTCCTGTGTGCACGTACATATGTAGTATGTGTGAATATATATGTGGGGTCTCTGCCTACATTAATAATTGGTTTAAAAAATGTATTTTACAATTCTCAGGCCCATGTGAGGTATGGTGGTTTATCTATGAAGGTATAGAATGGGGGGTAGAGAAGAGGTGCTTATGTAGTTTATCGTCCAAACAGAACCTGTGAAATATCTCTGTCATGTCCAGGCGTCCTCTCTCCCTGGGCAGGCACAAATTGTATTGAGAAAAATGGAACAAGTCAAATGCAAAGCAACACATCCCTGTGTGAAAACTCCCAGGATAATTGTTTACTCATGTATCTGCTGATTCATTGAATTAATATTGACCGGATGCCTTACACACAGCTGTTCAGTTAGTTTCTGGACATGGCAGTGAACATGAGCCATCTGTTCTCACGCGGTTCTCAGGCAGCTCAGGTCTATGAGGATAGACAGTATACAGGTAAACAGACAGTTATTCAGATTATGAAAAATGTGGTCAAGAAAACAGATGGGGCGATGGAATGAGGAGTCCCTAGGATGGGACTCCTGCCATGTTTTGGGTGCTCTGGGAGGGCCTCTGCAGGCTGAGTCCTGAATGATAAAAAGGGGCTGCCGTGGGAGATCTCAGGTAACAGTGTGCTAGGCAGAGGGAACAGCATGTACAGAGGCTCAGAGGATGGAACAGGACCTGAGTTTTAAAGGACCAGGGATGAGGCCAGTACTTCTGGGGTGCCAGAGAGAGTGGTGGGAGACAGAAACACAGAAATGCTTTACAAACTGTCAAGTGGCTCAAAAAGAGAGGGGAATAGGATTATTATTATTATTATTATTATTATTATTATTGCAATGACAGTGGGTGTTTTGACTACCACTGTTGTGTTTTAAGTTCTCTCTCCCCTTTGAGTCCAGCCCTACATTCAGGAGATGGGAGAGCCTTCCCATTATCCACCTTGGGAGGAGAACTGAACTGTCTCTCTTAAATCTCCCTGTTGGCTTTGCTGGCTGAGACATTGCTCTGTGTTTACCAAAGACTATTGCAGACACATTAAAATGTATCACCCAGACCCCACATTATATGGAAGAGCCACAAAGAGCCTTGAATCATGGAGCTGCTGGTTATCATTACCCCCAGATATGCATTCTTTCTTTTCATTAAGGAATGAAGGCAGCAAGCCCAAACTTTAATCTTAAATACAGGTAAATAAAACGTGGTTACTCTATGGAAACAGGACCCCAAGGAAAATATGTGTTTAATAGCTCTAGCATTTGAGGGCAATAAGTTCCACATTGCCTTTTGTTTATATAGTATGTTATACTTTCCAAAGATATTTTCTAATGCACAAGTTCATTTGTAATCATTGAATGTGTGGAAGGCATTTGCATGTTGCACGTATTTATAATTCTTTCCTCTGCCAAATTAAAAAAAAAAGAGAAAAGAAAATGCTTGCAAATCCTCACTTGAACGTACTTTCTGGGAAGCACAAAGGACTCATATTTATATTCTTTCCTTGTCTTGTGCTTCATCCCTTTCCCCCCCATAATGTGTGTTTAACACTAGAAGCCAATTCTTTTCTTTTCTCTTTCATTCAGACACGTGGAGGGTGAGCGGGTCTTGCTTTTGTCCATCCAGCATCCATTCCTCTTCCTTGTGGTTGCACGGCTGTGATCTTATTCTGGGCAAACGATCCATCCGTTCTTCAATCCGTGTGGGTGAGTCGACTCCACTGGTCCCCAGTGATGGCAGGACACCTTGCTGGCAAGGAGCCAGCTCCAGAGCACAGCTAAGCAGGTTTACAGTCTGCAGTGACTCTGAGAGAGGGTTCTATTAGCTCATCAGAAACCACTTGGTAATGTGAAACTGTCCCATGATGCCCCCCCACCCCAGGAAGAGAGGGGTGCAAGTGGGAGATGCCCAGGGCACTTCCTTACAAGTCTCCCATTCTGCCCACACTCGGAGCAGTGGGTCGAGCCTCGCTAGTGTCAACACAAGCATCATCAAGGTGCCATGGAGGATACATCCTCCACATATTACAAAAAGAAGGGTGACATTGTTGGATTATTAAAAGAACATGTTAATAATAACTAGTACCAAGCACCTCCAGGACATCAATCACTCATTTCCAGATATTCCCAAAGACGTAAAAGGTGGGAATTTTGGAGGGCAAATATCTAAGAGTTTTGGTTGATATTTTGCATAAATGTAGTGGGTACTTAAGAAAGTTCCAAAGCTGACTTTCACATCAACCTCAGAGCAGAGGTAGGTTAGGGCTGCCCAAGGATCACAGCTGAAGTGGAAATCCTTCCCCCCTCCAGGATCCTGTGGGGACCTTCATGTGTACAATAAGGATGATACTGGGGTCCTGGTGTTTGGAGGTTTCATCTGAGAGACCCTCAGATGAGGAACTTTCTGGCACTAGATGTTCCAGCATAGAATGATACGGAGAGTGCCATGCTGGCCTCACTGCTGATCACAGAGGGGACACAGAGAGGAAAGGAGAGGGCAAGACGGGCCGGTGGCGGGAAGCAGATGACCTTGGGTGGCAGCTCATTTGGGATTAAATTCTCAATGTGCAGTAAGGTTTGGGGGAGCTGAGTATGGGGCCTGCTACACACTCTTAAATCTTCCCTCTCTCCGGGGCAGAGCCAAATCCACCATTGTGGATGAGGAAAGGTTGGGGGTCCCGAAGCTCCTGTTTTCAAAAGTGAACTCCTAAACTTACCACACCCTTGAACTTGAACCCTGAACTCAGGGTTGAGACTAAGATGAGTCCAGTGAGGCCCTCACCTTTGGCACAAAATTTGAGAGGTGGGGAGGATTGCCAAAACTCTACGAAATTAAGAGACATATTATCTTAATGCAATAGTTTAAGGATCAAAACTAGTGCAAGAATATCTACAAAGAACAAAATATTAAATCCTTAAATAAAGACAGGCCCTGTTGTTTTACCAGGAATTAAATTTTGAGAGGCATGTCTCTCATTTCCTGACTGCTAAACCAATCCTATTTTTGAAAGTACTAAGGATGAGAACCCTGGCTTATTTTAAAAAAACAATCCCCACAAGCCAATTTCTATTAGAAACAAACCCACGATTTATTTTCTAAAGCAACTGAACAAGGCTTTCATAATATTTAATCATCTTAATACATATTATATCTGACTCATCGGTGGGAATTTCCAACTGAGTTAACAGGAATGATCAAACCCTGATTCCCAATACAAAGCCTTTCAGGGTTTATGAATCCAGCCATTAGAAATCTTGCAAATTCCCCTCTTTGGGGGTGATGCCTACCCATCTGTCAACTTCATCAGTTCTGTAAACTCAGAATCCTCCCTTTTTTCCTGCCTGAAAGAACCTTCCCCCTGTGTCTTGCAACACATTCCAGAAGAGAAGGATATTTCTCAGGTCTGCAGAAACCTTGAGAAGAAAACTCATTTTATGATCTGAAGGCAGATAAAAAGCATATTTTAGCAGAGCATTTCAAATGCATTTTGTGCTCATGACAGAGGCATCCACAATACCTACGTTACTTAGAAAGCTGCAGGAGAGGGAAAAATGAATGCAGAATATGTGAATGATTCATTTTGCGTTTGCAAAATGTAACCCAGCCAGAAGAAGCTTCACCAACGATCTAAAGACAAAATAAAACTCTCTGCTATTTGCGAAGTCAACACGGTAAAGAAATGATTAAACAAAAGTAAGCCTGAGACTTCACCTTAAAGGAATTGAGCATTTTAATTTTTTAAAAGGTGGCAAAAAAATGCCACCAAAGGGTGTCTGAAGGTTAAGGAAACTGTTATTAAAATGAGAATGATGTGCTCGAGCGATTCGCAGCTCTGTCTCCGGAGTGTGAAATTAGTGACTGAAGGCAGATTTCACAGGCGCTTTGTCGGAGCGTGTTGGTGTGGCAGTGGATTTGCAGCGGGGCCTCCCCGCCAAGTCCTGCCCACTTGCAAGCTGCTGTCTCTATTCATGCACAGCGCAGATAATCAGGAATGTCTGGACGCTTTGCATTTATATTGAACGCAGCCTCCCTCCTTCCTGACTGCAGTGAGTCTGGGGCTGCGGGCACGATGGGGTCCATGGGAGAGGCACCCACAAGACCAGTGCTTTCTCCAAAGTCATATGTTCTCTTTTAAAAAAAAAACAAAACCCCTGCAATCTATCCATGTGGATTACATTCAATGTTGGAAAATGTATGGAAAATAAAAATATGCTTTACATGTTAAATCTTAAAAGAGCTCCACAGGGCAACCAGGAATTCTCTGAGTTTGGGGTTTGGGACCGAAACAAATTGACAACCAGGTCCACTTTCCCCATCCCATTGTGGTTCTGGAGAGTTGGTTTGAAGAAGTTTAATAGAAGAGAGAAAACTTGAGAGACAGCGAGTTGGGGGGGATGGTTGCATTTTCTCATTCTCTCTCTGTGTTGGTCTCGTCCATGGGGTCACACATGTCAACCAACAAAAGTGTAAATATTACTTTTCACACATTTAGCTCCGTGTCGTCAGGTGTGCGGAATTGAACTTGATCCCGGGTACAGAGACCCTTTGAAGTAACTTAGCTAACAGATCCCAGAGTACAGAGTTGTCCCAATTGCCAGAGAAAGAAATTGTCTCAGTGTAGCATCTTTGAAAACCCTTTTGGAAGTTCTATTGATCATTTCTTTTGGACCATTGAATTTTCAAAACAGCCTGACATCAACCAGGAACAAATCGCCATGAATGCTGGCACGTGGCAGATAGTTAAAGAAATTTGCAGAATGAAAGGAGGGTGGGAGTGGAGATTGAGAATCTGGAATCAAGTCAGAGGGAAGGTTTGAATCTAGGCTCTCCCTCTTCCTGGTTCTGTGGCCCTGGACAAGTGTCCTAACTTCTCTGCACCTAATGTTTTTCTACCCGTGAACTGGGGATAATAAGAACACCACTTTATAGAATGATCTGAGAAGATTTTATGAAAGAACACTTGTAGAGCACCTAGCACCATGTGGTACAGCACGTGTGCTATATAATTCTCAGCTATAAGCACTTTCTTCTGCAGAACCAAACTTCCATAGGCATGATATTTTCGATGCTTTGTTCCCAGCACCCAGTCCAGTGCCTGGCACACAGTGTGTGCTTAGGAAGTCTTTGTTCAGTGAGTGTATGAAATTTTGGAGACTGCAGAATGAAGGTATTTGGGAGTAGATAAAATTAAATCAGCAATTCTAGAATTCTATTGATCAACAATTCTAAGAGCTCCTTGACAAATGAATGATGAGTTGAAAGTGAAGTATTCCTTTGGTTAAATGAGAACCACTGCCTCCCTGCCCTATTTGCCAGGTGTGGATGCACTTGGAACATTTTCAGAAGGGCAGAACATCTGTTCAGGGGTTATTTCTTCCACTTGTGGGCAGCTCCCCTGTGAGACCAATCTATCCTATATCTGCCCCTTGCCTTGTTATTCCAATTGCTAAGGCTGAGAGAGAAACATTCAGTTTTAATTCTGTGATAGGTAAAGCAAAGAAATGCCCCAGGCTTCTCCTACCTTTCAAAAACTTTCATTAAGTAAGACTTTGGTTATCAAAAGTGTAGGAAATTCTCCCCTTTCTTATTATGTGGGAAATTGTTTAAAGTCAGTCATTTCATCACTTTAATTTTGGATTTCCATTAGTTTCTAATAAGTAGAACATCTGTTACTGCAGGCCTTGTTGTCCTGCCCTCCCCAACCGTATGAAACATTCTTCTTGCCACACAGGAAGAAAAGGTACTTTTTGTGTCTTAACTATGTATTGGTCACCTTACTATGTAGTGGCATAGGATAGTGAAAGTAAACAGTGTATTTCAAAGACTCCCAGAATTGCACAGAAGCTAGTCATGTGTGCTGCTTAGATGCTGTTGGTGCCCCACCTGCCTCCCCTTGGCACTCATTGATCCTAAAATGCCAAAGACATCTACTGTGAGCACCTGCTGCTCTCTGCCTAACAGCTTTGGCGTGTGCTCGGCCTGTGTGTAGGGCAGGTGGGAAAACTGAGTGAGTTAATGCCCTGGGGATAGCCCCCAGTCACTAGTAGAATTGACCTGATGAGTACAATCCCAATTTTCTTGCCCTTCAAGTGGGATAATGAGGTACGTTCTTCACAAACTCCTTGAGGTTCCAATGTCATTGAACACTAGTTCAAGACTTGTTGAATTACCCTGGGCTGATTCTTTCCTTTTTCATATCACAATTCCCTACCTGCTTATTGTTGCTTTTATATCTCGCAGATAAGTTGCTTTCAGTCAAATTTGTCTTAGCACTTGCTTCTGGGTGGACCGTACCTAAGACAATCAGTATGGTTCTTTCTACTAAAAGTGAAAAAAAACTAACTCAAAGTTGCTTGAACAAAGGGGAAATGCAATGATTCACATTAAAGTCCAGGGGATATGTCGGCTTCAGTTATGGCTAGATAGAAGCACTTACTCCTGTTATTCCTAGGTTTTTCTCTAATTCTTGGGTTTTCTTTCTGCTGTATTTGTTTCATTCGCAGGTTCTGTTTCATGGCTGCAAGAAGCTTCAAGCTCTTTCTTTGGGTCAAAGGAATTGCCTGAGAGTTAGCTTCACACTTTATCCGGATGGCTCAGGTGAAAATTCCGAGTTTTGTTTTAATTGCGATTTCCTATCTATTCATTCATTGTCAATGAATTTTCCTTTATGTCCTTTAGTAGATTTACAATATTCTTGGAAACATGGGGTTTTCCTGCAATTTTGGATTATATCCTGGATGTTGGGACTAACATATTTTAGTTAACTCTGGATTTTGTTGTGTTCCTGTGAAGACTATTGATTGTTTAAGCAGGCAGTTAAAGTGGCTGAACTCAAATCAAAAAGGTCTGTATCTCCTGAAGTTGAAAACAGCTCAGATTTCAGTTCTGCGGCAGCCTCAGTTGGGCTGCTTGTATTTGTCTCACACACAAGTGGTTTATGGGGCAGTTAGAGATTTATAGGTTATATATTAAATTTGGGGCTCCCTATCTCTTATCTCTCTTTGATTTTAGAATTTCTCCCCTCTTCTCTAATGCCTCTGGCATTAGATTTTTTGGTTAGAGTTTTGGCTGTCTTTCCTTAGCCTCCCCTCAGGCTAAAAGCTATCCAAGCATCAATTCCCTTCCCATATCTGCTTTCAGAGTAGTTATTTTTAGATTTTGTCCAGAGTGTATAGTTGTTGTATGTGAGAAGATTGGCCTAATAGAAGATTATTTGGTCATACCAGAAGCATAACTTTCAAGTCTCAAGATTCATTCTCATTGCATCAGCTTATGTCACATACCTACTCCTGGACCAATCATTGCAGCCAGTCACATTAATGGTATATACTGATTGCCTAAGGCTTCAGGATATTTTCTTCCCAAGGGCAAGAAGGGAAGAAGTTCCACCAAGTCATGTGGATAGTAAAATGAGAAGTAGGTACCCACAAAGGGTAGTGTTCAAAGAAAGGAGAATAGATACTGGGCAGAGAATACAAAGAGCTCATGACAACATATTTTCAGATGTTCAGAATGTATTAGAGTTTGTCCAATGATGGAAACTTGACCAATGCTCTCTTAGAGTATGAGAGAAGGCGTCTCAGAAGAGGTTTCATGTGAGCAGGGCTTGGAAGCTCAGACCAGGAGCTGTCAGTCAAGGATGAGTGATAAAGTATATATGACATTTTCTACTTGAACCTTCCAGATTTCTTTCAAACATGACTTTGCAGCTCATATTCAATCTTCTTTTCTTGTTTTGCTTCACCTAAGACCATGGGATTTGAATAGAAAGATTAAAAAGAAAAGGAATAAATAAACTCCTGAGGCAGGACAAGTCAGAATGACTTCGTTATCTCTCCTCTCAGCTGTATACACTGAAAAGAGAATAAACATCACCCTCTGGATCATTTTGCACCCTTTGGGTGAAGAATGTTTTGCTGTATCAATCTTTGATCTCTCTTCTGTGATGATATCTCTATAATTTTATGATAAGTTAATTTTAACTTTCTGTATCATCCAGGATTACTTCATGCAGATTATTGTTGTAAGTAACAGCAGTTCGAGTCACAGATATGTCAATAGACATGCCACTTAGTTTTCTCCCAAGTTTCTGGATCATAGTCCACAGCTGGCATGAAGGCACTGGTCCACCCAGCCCTCAGGAACTCCAGTTTCTTCATTATTATTCTCTGTCATGGTGGCTTCTATTCCAAGGAACAGTACATGGGCCGTGATGGCTGCTCACCAGACACCTTGTTCCCAAAGGAGCCAGAATGAAGTAAGATGAAATGAAGCCAGGAGGGTTTAAAGTGCCAGGTTTCTTTTCAAGGAACATTCCAAGAAGCTAACACAATTCACTTCCATTTATACCCTTTTAATCTGTTAAAGAAGCAGGAGGCTATCTCTGTACTTTGAGTTCTTATGTAAAGAATTGCAACCTAACTTAGCTAAAACAAACAAAAACCTAATATTTTCCTAACAAATAGCTGGTTTCCAGCCAATCACATGTAGTGAACTGGTCAAACCATGTCCCAAAAGTGCAAATGTATATCTATACCCATTCAAGCCATTTTTGTACTTCCATAAATATAATCTACCTTGCCAAGCAGAGCTCTCTGAACCTCTGCTGCTACTGAGTGCTGCCCAATTCTTGAATTGTTCTTTCTTCAAAGATCCTCTGTTAAATTAATTTTGTTTAAAGTTTTTCTTTTAACACCCTCAAAGTCACATGCAGCTGAGCTATGCTATGTTTTTTTGACAAGTCGAATATTTAAAAAGTAATTTCTGAATACTGTGTACTGTCATTGCTGCTGTTGCTAGGACTATGATGACTGTTACTATGATAGTGACTGTTACGTGCTAGGTATACTTCTAGGTGCTCAACACATTTAACTCTATTAACTCCAGCATGTACATACCATTATTATTCCCAGTTACAGAGGAGGAAACGGAAGTACATAGAGGATAAATTAACTCACTGTAGTTCTGCAGTTAATAAGTGGCACTTCTATGGCTGCTAGGTGGCAAAGAGAGGGTTCAAACCCAGATAGTCTGGCTTTCAAGTCCACACTCTAAAATACCACATGCTATGAATTATTACAAACACTATCTGTTTAATTTATTTATGGGTTTTGGTCTAGCAGTTTTTCTGTCAGGACTTTTAATTTCATTAATTTAATATAAAGAGCATTATAAATAGCTGAAGATGTTAATAAATGGAAAAACATACCATGCTCATGGATGGGAAGAATCAACATTGTTAAAATGTCCAAACTACCCAAAGAAATTTACAATTTTAATGCAATCCCTATTAAAACACCATTGTCATATTTTAAAGACCTTGAAAAAATAATACTTTGTTTTATGTGGGATCAGAAAGAAACTTTGATTAGCCAAGACATTACTCAGAAATAAAAACAAATCAGGAGGAATCACGCTACCAGATCTCAGACTATACTACAAATCTATAGTGATTAAAACCACATGGTATGGGCACAAAAACAGACAGGTAGATGTATGGAACAGAATAGAGAACCAAGAGATGAACTCAGCTACTTATTGTCATTTGATCTTTGATAAATCCATCAAAAACATTCAATGGGGAAAAGACTCCCTATTTAACAAATGGTGCTGAGTGAACTGGCTGGTGACCTGTAGAAGACTGAAACTGGACCCACACCTTTCACTATTAACAAAAATTGATTCACACTGGATAAAAGATTTAAACTTTAGACATGAAACTATAAAAATACTAGAAGAGTGGCTCAGCGCCTGTGGCTCAACGGGCTAAGGCGCCAGCCACGTACACCTGAGCTGGTGGATTCAAATCCAGCCTGGGCTCGCCAAACAACAATGACGGCTGCAACCAAAAAATGGCTGGGTATTGTGGTGGGTGCCTGTAGTCCCAGCTACTTGGGAGGCAGAGGCAAGAGACTCACTTGAGCCTAGGAATTGGAGGTTGCTGTGAGTTGTGATGCCATGGCACTCTATCCAGGGTGACAGCTTGAGGCTCTGTCTCAAGGGGGAAAAAAAAAATACTAGAAGAGGCTTGGCG
>CAUYON010155808.1:0-26150 GCA_963573935.1 Arctocebus calabarensis | reverse complement strand
TCTTCATATAGTGATTAAAAGGCCATGAAGGCTATGTTAAATAGTTCAATGAAAATATTTCAGATTGTATATGAAGTCAGCACATTGTGCCCCATGATTGCACCAATGTACACAATTATGATTTAATAAAAAAAAAAAAGATTGGGCTGAAAACACTATCAACCTCAAAAATGTACTTTCAAAGGTGATAGTGTTTATAAGGCTCTTAGTCTCCTACACAGCATGTGGCCCTGCTTAGTCCTACAATGTTGCCAATGTGGCCAATGGGCACAATGCAGGAAGAACAAAACAGGCCTCCAAACTCGCCACAGTTTAAGACTTGGGGGATGCATATTTTTCTGGTCTTTTTCTTACTCTTGTTCTTTACGCCTTCTGAGCCTTGAACTTCTACAGCAGTGGTTCTCCAGCGATTTGTTAAACAACACGTTGCTGGTGCTCACTCTCAGAGTCTGAGTCCATCTGTCTGGCCTGAGGCCTGAGACTGCCTTTCTAACAAGTTCCCAGGTGATGGTGGCCTTGGTAACAGACCTTGAGGGCCAACATTCTTGAGCTGTTATTAAATTAAGTTACATATAAAGTCCTTTATCTCATGCCTAATAAATATTAATTGCAACTATAGCTACCGTATGATACAGCTGGCAAAGTTCTTCTCTCAGTACAGCAATGCCGTCTGGAGAGAAGTTCAGCACACACTTACTGTGTCTGGGACATTTTCACCATCTGAAAAATGAGAAAAATAAATGCCAATCATCTGGGGTTATTAAAATAATGGAAATTATATAAGATAAGCCATGGAGTCAAACATACCTCTGGCTTCAAGATAACATGCCTGCAAAATAAGTGTGACATAATTGCTAGATCTTACTTATTATGTATCCTGGCATTCAAAATTATCAAAAAATATTAGGTTTACTTGATTTCAACATATGAGAATATTGCCCAAAAACTGACTCCCCTCCTTAGGGGGAAACATAATCTACAGAATCTGCAAACACCTTACCTGAAAGCTCAAGCCAGTAGCAAGAATGAAAAGAAAAAAACCATCTAAAACCAAGTTTCTACCAAAACATTTAAGTATACAGTGATTAGAACTTCAGCATAAGGATCAGTGATAAGTGAAGGCGAGGCTGTCTTTCACTACTGGAAAAACAATCTTGATTCAGTGTACACTAAGTTATTAATTAATTATTAATCCCCCTGCATGCTGACAGCAGAATAATAAAATGTAGAATCCAGAGAAAATGCTAAATGGGTTGATATTCAATCATTTGCAAAGAAAGTCAGCTATCAAACTTTTTACCAATTGTTTCTAGGAGATTCATTTTGCCTAGGAGAAAAGGCAGCCTTCCAGCACTTAATTCTGACCTAGATCCAAAAAAGCAGACTGGAAGTCCATTTCATGGAGAGTCAAATGATTTGTTACTTTATCACAGCGGTTCACAACCTGTGGGTCGCGACCCCTTTGGGGGTTGAACAACCCTGTCGCAGGGGTCACCTAAATACATCCTGCATATCAGATATTTACATTATGATTCATGACAGTAGCAAAATTACAGTTATGAAGCAGCAATGAAAATAATTTTATGGTTGGGGGTCACCACAACATGAGGAACTGTAATAATGGGTCTCAGCATTAGGAAGGTTGAGAACCACTGCTTTATCAAGTCAACACCACTGAGTTCATACGTATTAACAAAATTCGTCTTGAGAATGTTTTGCTTTTTGGGTTTTTTTATTTTTATTTATTTATTTATTTATTTTTGGTTTTTTGAGACAGAGTCTTACTTTCTCGCCCTCAGTAGAGTGCCATAGCATCATAGCTCACAGCAACCTCAAGTGACTTACTTGTCTCAGCCTCCCGAGTAGCTGGGACTACAGCTACCCATCACACTGCCAGGCTAGTTTTTCTGTTGGTAGTAGAGACAGGGTCTCACTTTACTTATGCTGTTCTGGAACTCCTGAGCTCAGGTGATCCACCTGCCTTGGCCTCCCAGAGTGCTGGGATTACAGGAGGGAGACGTCATGCCCAGCCAGAGAATGTTGTATCAATCCAACACATTTCTCAAGAGAGCTCAAACATCTTTCACATCCATTTTTAATATCTTACACTTGAAATCAATGACTACATAAGGAGGGCACTTATTTGGGAGATCTAGAGAGCACACCTTAAATGAATGGAGGTACGTTGTAGTTTCTATTTCTTTACACCTCCTTTGCAATGAAGGAGGAAGAATATTCTCTGGAAGAATAAATTTAGCAGAATGGGTTAGACGTGTGAAAGGAAGAAGTGGAAATAGTACTAAGAGTACAGTGCATTTTAGAATTCAACTCTTAAATATTTTTTAACTTCTTTGTTTCTTTGGATATATTATTTAGAGTCACAAAAGCCAAGAAAGATATTAAGCATCTACCTTATTTACGCAGTTGTTCGAAGGAGCAGAGCCCTGAAGTAGACTTAAGAAAATGACTTTTGAGCTAAATCTGGGAGTAGGAAACTGGTAGCAAGTGTGCAATAGCACATTGAATTTGGAGAATTGTCAATTACTTGAATAGCTGGAGGCAGCATAGAAAGCTATAAAGGAGGAGCTTCAGAAAATGAGCTTTGAAGTGACAGGCCAGAGAATGGAGGCCTTATTCGGAAGTTAGACTGTCCCCTGTAAGCCTGGTGGAGGCGTGGAAACACTGGAGTAATATGATCGCAGTGGCACCTTTTAGAACATTCCTAATAACCTAGTTGCTTATGTGGTACATCTAGTATACCATGCACTATTTTGACTACCTTACACAAAGCAACTCTAATGAAGCAGTGACCTTATGAGGTACATAATATTATTTTTCTCATTTTTCTGGATTATTCTAACTCATAGGAAGGTTTAATAATTTGCCCAGTCATGTCAGATGGCAAGTGGCAAAGCTAGGGATGGAATCCAGGCCACCTAGCAACAAAATCCACGTTCATAAACACCTTGCTCATCTACCCCAACCCTAGTACAGCACAATAAGTCATCTGTTGCAGTTAGACAGTTATGAGTACAGAAAAATTCTTCCCCAGAAGAACTGACCATATGAAGTTTCCACGAATCCAGTCTTTTCCTTAAGGTCCGGATGTCATCTATTATTTCACTAAAAAAGAAATTTGAGTCATGCGCTATAGTGGCTGACAAGTGTACCGCAGTGAGTCACTTGGGTATAGCCTGGCCAGATGCCAGCCTGCAGCTTTGTTCCCTGATCTTTATAATACACATTATAGAAGAAATTATACCTTATAGTGGTTTCCCCAAAGGACCCTCAATATAGCCCTAGGGACTTATAAGTCCTGCCCTTTTTCTTAAGAAGATTATAAACAAGTTGGAGAAACAAGGAACAAATACATGAAAACTGGTAAATGAAAAATTCCAAGACAATATGTTAACAATTGTTGCCTGGCGATTTGGACAGTAATTGCCACTGGGATCCAGAAACATTTACAGCACTTGTTTTTCCAATATAATCAACACTACCAAAAAAAATCATTGTTTATTAAAGTGCACTGAGATCAGACTGACATAAGAAAAGCCAACAAAGTGCTGCGGTGTGGCTCAGCAGGGCTGTATATATCACAGGTTGCAAGGTTTCTTGGGAATCCAGTAATAATCTGCTCATGAATTTATTCTTATACTTGTATTTTCTTTCATTCGTTCTCCTTTTCAGGAGGACAACTACAGTCTGTGAAATCATGTCCTAACGTAACCCGTGTACAGCCCTGATGCTGGCTTTGCACGGGACAAAAAACCAGCAACTGGCCTTTGCAAGCAACATCGGGAAAGTACAATGACCTATGTTTTGTACAAACAGGAGGATTCACATTTCCAAAGCCACCCTGGACTGCCTCAACGGTGACTATAATGTGGAAGAGGGTCACGGTAAAGAGAGGAATGAATTCTTGAGGAAGCATAATATAGAAACCTATTTAATTAAGCAGCCTGAGGAGAGTCTGCTGTCCTTGCCTGAAGACATAATCAAGGAGTCTGTGAGCCCCTCAGACCGAAGGAACAGTGGGGCAACATTCACAGAAGGCTCCTGGAGCCCCGAGCTGCCCTTTGATAACATCGTGGGGAAGCAGAACGTAAGTCCTCTGTCCCTTTTTCTGGTTGGCCACAAATGCATGCTCGGTGCTTCTCCAGCCCAGAGACCTCAGAGAATACTGATTCATCTTTAACCTTTTCTCCTTGAGCACCATGATTGCAAATGATCAAACACATCTCTGCATCTCCTCGGGACAGAATTAACCTGTATATAATTTCAGGAAATGCCAGAGATGCCAGCAGATTCCTGACACTCTCTTCCGTTTCTTTTTTTTTTTTTTAACCTCACTAAATATAAACATCACATGAAGTTGAAATGTAATTTTATCCCACCTCCAAATAAATCACTCACTTTGAAAAATATAAACTGGCTGTTATTAAACTAAAAATGAAGGTCAAGTGCATAAGAATGACCCTTTTTAGGCAACTGGCCATTAGCAGTTCTGGGTTGCCCCCTAAGATTAAAAACCAGAGGGCACTGTTGATTTGAGAGATTGAAAGTAGCACCAGGGGATGCCCAGAGTTAGGGAGTTCAAGTGGAGTATGCAATTTCAAAGCTACTCACGTAATTCTGTTATTATATAGCATGAATTTGCATCTTAGACACATAGGAAGGACAGAGCTAACAAAGTCAGAAAATAGGAGTGAACCACCAATAACCAAAAGTGTTTTTAAAAAATACTGGAATCACACGTAAGCTAAGGAGATGCTCAGAGACAGAGCACTAGAGACAGAGGTTAGCAAGGTCAGCGACAGAAATTCTGCCCTCCTTAGAAGGCTTATTCAGAGCACCGGCAAAATCAACTGTTCTAATATGGATTTTTTTTTTTTTAGCTATTTGTTCAGAGTACAACAAGTTAAATTCATGTACGTTAAATAATGTAACCCTGTCACACTTTTTTAAAGAAACAAATGAAAAAAGCCAAAAGGTGGTGTGCCTGACAGTTCCTGACGTGATCCTGAGCCAAGAAGCTGAGAGTAAAATGGAGTAAATAGACCCAGCTCATAGTGTCTGTAGCTTTAACTCCACAGATTGAACGTTTGCCACTCACTTGTAAATTTAAAAAAAAAATCTGTCTGCTTAAAGAAATTTATAATGGAAAAGGTTAAAATGTTGAAAGTCTTCCCTCTTTGTTCTGCATTTGAAAGATGGATGGGTGAACTCTGAAACAAGTTCATCTTTAGTTTTTGCCAGTTCTGTTGGAAGGAGCTATGAGGCAATGCATGGACCATATTCCCCGGGAAAAGCTGCAGATTGGATTTAGTCTGCATGCTTTGCAAAGAGTCAACTTGGTCTTTGTGAGGGTTTAATTTTTTCCAAAACTTATGATGACCACACAAGTCATAACTGATTACAGTGCCTAATCCTTTCCATCTCTGAATTGGGGTGCATGGTACAGTTTGATAGTATATAGAATCATGGTCTTATATACCTCCTGGAGTTGGTGCATGACCAGCTAGCAGTGCCCTCGCTGCTGCTTCTGCCTCTTGTTAGCTTGAGCCTGAATGCTAGTTATTAAAGAGAATATGCATGCCTCACCCTGAATACCTCAGTAATTCTGCATAAAGCTCTCTCTCTTTTAGATCTGTGTTTTTGTATCAGTTTTTGTTTTTAGAAAGCTCTCTTTATTTAAAGATGTGGAAATTGAGAAAATGTCTTATCATTCTGATCTCAGTTGTACCTGACCTTGCTGCTAACAACTGAGAACCAAGAAGAGAAGTGGATGTGGTTGATTTTATTGTGTGATTGGTCTGGTTAATTTGTATACAAATAATTGAAACAGTCTTTGCTTACTCCTAAAGCCATTACTTGATGTTATCTAAACGTTATTGTGAAAGATGTCATTATTAGCCAACAATTGTCATTCTTGGTGTTTAAACCATATATTTCTAAGATGCCTGAGTTTTGCCAGGATATAAATTCATCTGTGCCATTTCCAACATGAATAATTTCAATTATTTTGATGCCGTCAGACTGAAGAGCCAATGAATAAGTTCAGATATTCACAAATGACCTTGTGGCACTAACAACATTTGGGAAATAACTGAGCTGATTAAAATAGTAACAAGCATTTAGAGCTTGTACTTATGCTTCACTCTAGGAGTCAGTGAGCCATATGTGTAATTCAGAGACATAATATTTCCCTGGACAAGCTCAAGACTGTCACTTCCATGGAAGCCCTGACCATCTGAGTGTTTGCATAACACAGATAAAATGTACTAATGCTTCATTGAGGATTTTCCAGCTAAATTAGCCAGATGTTTTGGCTTCTATTGATTCATAATATGTGCTTAGAAATATTTTTAATGATACCAAATTGCTGTGTCATATTCTGTGCTAAGCAGACAGCAGATGCTCAGATAGTTACATCCTCATGTATTCATTCATTCAATGAGGATTAATTGAGCAGCTAGTACATGCCAACTACTGTAAGTAAAGAAAAAAAGAAGGACAGAGGGGAAAAAAATCACTTAAAATAAAATCAACCAGTAGTTTGCATTCTTCATGAAGACAGCAATTATATCTGTTTCACTTACCACTGTTTATCCCACAGTTAGAACAATACCTGGTAAATCACAGGGCCTGATTAAAATTTGTTGAATGGATGAGCAAAATGATAGCTGTGAGTAGTAAGGAGGAAGAACCAGTCAAGTTTGACTTCTAGATTTCTTTGCGTAGGTGACTGGGTAGGTGATAGACCTGCCAACTCTTATAAGCAATACTGAAATGGAAGGAAGTTGGGAAGACTCAGAATTCATTTGGGGATGTACTGAACTCAGAATATCTGGGAGAAATCCAGGGAGAGATATACAGAAGGCTGCTGAACACATGCTCCTGAAGCTCAGAAATAAAAGAACTGACTCTGGTAGTCCTCAGATTCTGAGTGCAAGGAGAATCCTTAACAGTGAAAGAGATCACTGCAGGGTATGTGTAAAATTAAGGAATAAGAAGGCACGGAGCAGACCTTAAGGACCACCAGCTGGAAGGAGAAAGGGAATCAGGATTCCTAGACAGAAACAGAGAGAGAAAGTGGTGTCCTGAAAGCCTGGAGAGTATAGCACTTTGAGAAGGAGGAACCATCAACAAAGTCATGTGTAGCCAAAAGGCCTAGTAAAATGAAGATGAAAACTTGGCTATTGGAATGTGATGGAAGGACGTCACTGGCAAGATGCAGATTTGGAAGGATGGAGGAGGCAGAAACCAGGTTATTGTAACTAACAGGGAGGACTCTGGGTTTCCAAGAAAAATTCCAACTCCATCCCTGCCTCCTGCCCTCTACCCACATCAGTAGTCTTTCAGTGGCTTGGAGGAGCACGAAACATCAGTAATAATTATTTCTGGCCCCTTGTGAGGGTTGCCCAGCCGGGGTCTTTACATACCTGTATCCCTCAGTTTTGACGTTGTGCATCTTCCCTGTTCCCACCCCTTTATCCATGTGGGTTAGAACTGCTGTTTTGTCCCAGGCTGCTTTCCGAAATCCAGGTTGCTCATGGACATCCTGAGCACCAGGCTTTGCAACTGTGACCTCAGACCCATGCAGATGCTCTGAAAATTGATTTAATGTCTTGGCTTCCTGAACCCTGGTTAAGTTCCCAGTGAGAATTTCCATTCCACTTAAATTACAATGAACTACCTGGGATCATAAGGCAAGAAACTTACAATCCCGGGTAGTTGATTATAATTTAAGATTACAAAAGTAGGAAGTAGGTAGTTGAAATAGACCATAAATGAAAAAATTTACATTTGTGCGAGACTATCCAGAAACTTCAAGACTAGATTATCAAATGAGGTTAAGGTTAGGGTTTGGGTTAGCATAAGGGACATTGAACCTCTCAGAATAAAAACAACATTGGAAATGAAAAGAAGACTTAAGAAAACTGTCCTTCCAGTAAAGATTATACTTTTCCCCCCAGCATGCTCTGACTATGATTTATATCTAAGCTTGCGTTCTTATTTATTCAGTTACTTAACAGACACTCGCATATACTAGATGCTTGGGATGCGGTAAAGAGTCCCTATCCTCCCGAAGCTTACATTTCAACAGAGCAAAGAATGTAGACAATTAACCATAACACGAATGTGCTATGAAAGAAATAGAGAGAGAGAGATCACCAGGGAGCTATCATCACTTCAATGTCCTAGTATGAAGGGTGTTTGCATGGAAAAGCCAAATCTGGCAGCCTCTCAAATCTGCCTCCTGGTAAAACAAACAACCATCTTGAAGTAGTCCCACTTGAACTAGAGAATGTTTAGACCAGAAAAAAAGGCAGTGTGTATAGAGTGGGGGGTTGGCTGGACTGGCAAGCAGAAGAAAAGAAATAGACCATAAATGAAAAAATTTAGGTTACTATATGTTCACCAGCTCACTCTGGGACTTTCCTTATATCTGGTTCTCTGTGTTCATTGGAAATATTCTTGTCTGATCACTGTCCTGGTTTAAACCCTGAAGTAGAACTAGCACTGACCCTCAGAGTCCACAAAGTGAACCGGTTATGCCTGCAGACTGTAAGTCTTTGATCATGGGGTAAATCTCTGCATGACCCAAATTTGCCCACAGAATACTGGAAGGACCTGAATGTAAATGCAACAAAACTGAATGATAGTCCCAGCTTTTGCACTTACTACAAGAGATCTTCAATAACCACTTCTCCCCTGCAAGGCTCCGTGCCCTCACTTGTACAATGGCAGAAGTGAGCTAGATGATCCAACAATTGCTTTCAGCTCTGGCATTGCCTCATTCAATTTCTCTACCTCAGACACATGCTGGGAGACTGTGGCCATACTGGTGAGTTACTATACTTCAAAATCCTAGCATTCAAAGCCCAGAGAATAAATAATTCACAGGGAAGCCACAGGAACACCTACGGCTTGCAGTTATGTTTGTCCTAGTGAACCGTCTGAAAACCTGAATATCAAATTCAGCAACAGAAGTTAAAGCAAAAGAAAAAAACTACTTGAGGTAAAATCTCACCTATGTAGGGAATTAAATTTACCCTTACTAATAGCATTCTGAATAACTGAGTTTGGATATTATATAGAAAAACACCCAAACATCATTGCAAACATCATTACCTCTGTTTACTTTCAAGGTCTTGTTTTCCACATGATCATTATGTTCTTACATTGAATAATATTGATCCCTGATATTTGATGCCTTTCCTTCTTGTTTCTGCGTCTGAAGGGTAGGATTCCAATGAAGTGACAGGCCCCTTTTGTGTGTGTGTGTGTACAAATGCCACGAGAAAAACCATACTTGTACGTTCAGACTCACTTCACTCTCATCATTCACCTTGGGAAAATCAGTCTCACTAAGATGCTCATTAGTTCACTCATTCATTCGGTCATCAATTATCAACCACATGCAGAGAAACTATGGTTTTCCAGGTGAGGTGTTAGGTGTTACAGGTAGATGAAGAAGGTGAATCAAGAGCACAGTTCGATCGTGGTGTTACTAATAGGTCAGCAGGCCACATGTAAACATTGCTGTGATCACAGCAGGAAAGAGCAGTAAAGGAAGGACAATTGACCTGAGTTAATCAGGGAAGGTCTTCCCAAAGAAATGACACTTAAGCTGAAATCTGCAGGCAAACAAGAGGCAAGCCTCAGAATGAAGGAACAAGGTCCTAGGAAGAGAGGAAAACAGGATTACCTTGTCACTACAGGTGTCTGCGTTCATGGCTCACAGGCTGCTCTTTCCCCACAGGGAACTCTGAACTGAAATTTCTCCCCCTAAAAACACCTGAAATACTGAATGTTGGTCTTAAAAAGGAAAGTGTTTTCAGGGTTTACTGCTTCTGTGATAAGCTGCAGACTATCTGATTGTCTGTTTTAAATCTTGACATGCAGAAAATCACAGACAAATTTTTTAACACAGAAAATTTGCTTTTAACCATTTTAACATCAGATTAAGTTCTGATGCTCATTGGATGGGACAGATGTAGGCTTAGGGGCAAGAACATGGAAGGCTTTGGAAGTTTCCCTGAAATCAATCTGCACTCTTCCAGTAACATGGCTTTTTCTGACAATAAAATACCCCAGGCTGTCCTCAGTCCTGACCCTAATGAAAGCTGCTGAGTTCAGCCAGGGAGAGTCATTTCAGGGGTCTGGCTTTTCATTCTGTTCAGAAAGACAAGTGGATTTGAAGCCTTCCAGGGAGCATTGAGTGGATTCAGTAGGCAATTTAATTGATTTACTTTGCCTAATCATCCTTTCTTTTTCTGGAGTTCCTGGGGTAGACAAGGGTGGAAGAGATAGAGATAGGTATGAGGCTCATGAAGAATTGTAGCTCTGAAAATGTGCATTCAAGTTGACAAGCACACAACATGCAGACTGTGGTTACTGCCCAGCCACTAACGGTCTGAACTTTTCTAAACAAACTAGTTGGACTCTTCTTTCACCAGAGATCGGCTAGTTAATTGCAAAGTCCTAAAGTTGTGTGTGTCTTGATGAACATGAACCAATAAGTGCATAGTATTTTAAATACGTGAAGATAAATTTATGTATGCTTTTTAAATAAGAGAAGATCAGTAGAAAGAAAAAGAACAGAAATCTGGATTTTTTTTTCCTCTCACTGACTTCCTCAATTTGAAAACAGAGAAGGAGGACTTATTGTATGTGAATCTCAGTGCTCATGTGACCAGTAACCAGGTTCAGATTCTTCACTGTTAGATTCCTTCATTGAGCTACACCAGGATTGTTCTCACATTTTTGCAACCAAGAGTACCTTATGCTGCTTCTACCCTGGGTGATTTGGGTCTACGAAGGTTCTTCTTTCCAAAGTTACGTTTGCCATGAAGGAATTTGAATTCCCACATTTTAAAAGTGATTTGGTGTATGTGTCATGCTCTGCACAACCAACTCTCATCACTCTCAGGTGATGGGATTCCAGCCAGAGAAAGACATTCGACATTTTTGTTGGCCTGAGCAGCCTTGTCCTGGCTCCCTGTATCTGTACTGAGTTTTGCTTTGGCCAGATTAAGAGGGAAATTACAGAGGCTTCCCTTCAGCATGTGTCCAGGATGATGGACACTTTTTTAAAGGTCCTCTCACATCTCAAGGTACCTAAACTACTTGTGAACTCCAGCTAGTGAACCTCTAAATTTGGCAATATCTCTTTAGTCCCCTAAAGGATCTCTTCACACTGTGATAATAAATGTTTGGGATTCATCCCATGTTAGACCACTCTCTCAGGATTCCATGTTTTGGGGAACACATGACCACTCTGAAATAATAAACTCAGAAACAAACACTAAGGATGATAACAAGCCAGAGAAGCTAATTAGACAACTTCAATAGAAAAGGATGTGGTAGGAAAGTGAGGATAGGGAATTAGAAGCCACAAAGTCCCAAAGATTTAATCATTTGGCTCTAACCTGGGTGGTTTCTTCTTTTCCCAGTTTTGCCCTGCCACAACTGGTGAAAAGTAAGAGAGGCTGGATTCTTGAAGGTCAGTAATTTGTTGCTTCATTGGAATAAAATTAAGAAAAGTATCAATAATTAAATTTGATTAGTAAATTGGATAAAAGGAGTCTGAAAAGGCTCATAGTGATTGATTAAAAACAACAAACATGAGCAATTTAGCAGCAGCTCAAGATATGCCTCTTTCATTTACCTAAATAAAAAGTTACCTCTGAACCTTAAAAGAGCTAAAAGTCTAAATGATTCTGATATTTTAATTTTCCCCAAATTTCTATTAAGAAAACACACTCACATATAAACCTATAAACATGCACAAACACATACTTTCTTTTCCCGTGGCATTGACATTTCCGAAAAATCTACATTGTTGACGTTCATAAGAAAACTGAGTAGCTTAGGTCCTTATATATGTTTTTTTATTCAATTTCTGAGCTGAAATTCTCCAGGTTGCTGACCCAAGCTCATCCCATCAATGGGATAGTGGTCAGCTCATCAGACATAGACTGTGACATGTCAGTCCAGCCACATCAGTGTTGAGGGTACTTTAGTTCACACCCACCCTATGGCCCTATAAATAAACCATTGATGTTTCAGCTGCTCCCCCCAACTCAGGGGAATCCTGACTCCATTCCTGGATTTTACCCTCTCCCAGCACTTATATCCCCCAACCCTAAGATAAAATCAGTGCTGGGGTTTATGTATTTGTTCTACATATTACAATGGCTATGATATTTTAAAAGATAAAAATTCAGTTGACAACTTGCCTCAATTTATGTGGCTTCTAAGTAATCACATCTGTGCTATGTTCTGTTTAAGCCAATTCTATAAAAGTTTAACAACTTTTTTTTATTATAAAAGTGGCCCAAGTGTATAAAAGACTCAAATGTAATCTGTTTCCCCTCTCTTTTCTGAGGAACTCAAAGAATATTAGAGTCAGGAATCCAGCTAATAGATGGACCAGTGCAATGGAATCAGGCAGACAGGACAAAAAAAATCTATGTCACACACCACTTGTCCTGAGTTAACTTGACTGGGGTCCTTGGCTCAGGACTTCAGGATAAAATCTGGAAAGGTGGAGATTCCTTCCATGAGCTATGAATCTTCTTATCCTGAGAGTTCTGCCCAATCACCTGTGATTGGGTCTGAAAGTGTAGCCTCAGCTGACCACTTGCTCACAGCATGTCCAAACAAAAAAAGTCATGATCCAACAGTAGGTTGAACCAAAGCAATGAGAGAGGCATTTAACCCAGGGCAAAGCACACACTGAAAAGAGAACTTAGCACAATGTTTGAATATTCAAGGGACCTTACCTCTAATGAATGAGCTGTTCTCATGATCTAGCTTACTAAGGTTATTTGGAAGGTCAACAGTGACTGTGGGGTTCAAATAAGTAGCAAAATAGTAAATTCCTACCAAGGGACTAGCCAGAACTAAGACCTCCTTCCATCATTATTTTATTCTCTTTATCATAAAGATATTGAACTTTCAAGATACTAAGTGACAAAGGTCAACCAAAGGATCTCACAGAGCCTTTAATCCCTATCAAATTCAACATTCAGAAAACATTTGGAAACTTCCAATTCTGCCTAACAGTGGAAACAGAAAAATATCTGAATGGCCTAAACCCCCGACTAACATTGTTTCCTCCTGATTGGGGACTGGAAACAGGCTGCTGAGGTGTGTTGAATCCTACGGCAGGCTTGCTAGAAGCATTTGGACTATTATTTCAGCAAACAGAGTGAGCATTCTGACCCTTATTAGGTGGTTTCCTGGGGCAGAAACAATGAGACTGTTAGGAAAATTACTTGAACCTCTTCTATGGCAGAACCTCATAGTCCTCCTTTCACAGAAAGATCTCATGAAACATTCATTTGCTTTGTTTAGAAAACAGATTATGTTTTCTGTGATAAATTTCTATGATAATTATTCAAAATAGAAAAGAAAATCGAGATTCCTAACTAAAAAACATCAAATAGATGATTTGGATGTGTTATTTCATTTTCTCTTAATACAGACAGGAAAATTTGCAACAATCTTGACTAACAGGCATTGCTTACAGGAGATGTTCCAGTTTATTAGCATTGGCATTGCTACATAAAAGGAAAAATTGTTTTGGCAGGTTCTGGGAGAGCTCATCTGGGTATTTTCTCAAGGGCTCCCCAAGTCAGTGTTTACTCACATGCCACTTTGCACATTCTTTCCAGAAACATCACATCTCACATCCAAGCAAATCTCTGCTTTCCATCTCCAGGTTTGAGAAAAAAATAATAACTATGATACTTTTAAAAACACAATAAGCAGTGGCTAAACGCGCTAAGGCACCGGTCACATACACCTGAGCTGGCAGGTTCGGATCCAGCCCGGGCCCGCCAAACATCAATGATGGCTGCAACCAAACAATGGCCAGGCATTGTGGCTGGCTTATAGTCCCAGCTACTTAGGAGGCAGAGGCAGGAGACTTGCTTGAGCCCAGGAATTGGAGGTTGCTGTGAGCTGTGATGATGGCACTCTATCCAGGATGACAGCTTGAGGCTCTGTCTCAAAAAAAAAAACCACAACAAGCATTCTCCCTGAAGTCCTAAATGGAAATCATTGTTGACTAGACTGCCGCAAAGCTTTCTCAAGATGTGAGCATTCTTAAAAACAATGCGAGATAAGTTCTGAAGATGATGGGTATATTAATTAGCTTGGCTCAATCATCCAACATTGTATGTGTATATCATAACATCCCTGTGTCCCACATTGCTGTATATACTATTATAATATGTCCCCCAAAATGACACAAAAATAACCTTTTCAAAAATAGAGACCTTGTCTTCTGGGGTTTGGGATAGTATTTTAACAAACAGTAGAGGAAAGAACAAATAGCTCAAGTGTGTACTGCTGAGATGCTCTTATTCACGCTTAGTGCCTCCTGCACCTTGTAGGACATATGAAGTAGGATACGGACTAAAAGGTGAAACCTCTGCCTTTTCCACAACCCAAAGCCTGCCAGTGGCAGTTTGAAATGGAGCTGCAAAGGTCTCCAAATTAGGCACAGAAAAAGATCGCCTGAAATGACTGACCCTCTCTGTTCTGAATATAGACTCTAGGGTGAAACTAGAAATAAATAGAGTCTTTGGGAGAGGACAGGCTGTTTTAGCAGGAGAGGCAAGAGGCTGCACAGCTGTGCCCTGAGCTTGCTGGACTGGGCAACCTCTGTAGGTCTTTTCCAAATTAGCAATGAGCTGGTCCCCACAGTGGGACCTTCATCACAATTACCTATGGCTAAATCTCAAAACTGCCACATCTACCTCGTCGGGGAACTAATAAGGGTAAAGCTCTAGCCTTCTGATATAGCTGGCTCATGGAAAACATGCAAGCTGGAGTTCTCCCAGGTATTGGTCCCAGCAAAGGCTCAAGCTCACCACTTCCCTATCTATGGCCTCTGATCCTGAAATGGCTAGAACTGGGAAGTTAGGAATGGGAGGGATCCAAATAAAGCCCTACATTGACAAGCAGCATAGAGGCTCTTGGATAGAATATCAGCCATCCCAGTAGTGCCTTTTATCTCATGTTGATCAAAAACCAGGCATTTGATTTGAACTTGGGAAAATAAACTATTTTTGATTTAATACAGTTTAGCAAATAGAATCTTTCCAAATTTGGAGTCCTTCTGGGAGAAATCAGGAAACATGTAGGGGACTTTTGCAGCAAAAGACCAGAAACACTACCCTGGGAATAAGCTTTTTATATGTCCATAGAGACATTCGACTTTTCATCCATCCATCCATCCATCCATTCATTAACTCCTTCCACACCCATTTATTAAGAATCCATCAAATATGCCATGTTCTGGATACTCAGTTATAGAAAAACATAGCTCCTGACCTCAAGGATATCAAAGTCTAAGGGAACAAACAAACACATAATTCAATAATTACAATGGATCACAGTAATTATTGTGTAAAGGAAATGTACAGACTCAGAACAGGCTTCCTGGAAGAGGTGATGTCTGAATTGATTCTTAAAGTAGCGTTAGGACATGTGCCTAGATGCTCCATGTTCCAATGCATAAAATATACTATACAGAGTAATTATGTCAGGTGTTCAAGCTCTTGCAAGAAGTCAGATGCCCTTCGCATTGTGTCTGATATTCTGTGAGTAGCACTCACATGCATGGACAGAGTAGAAAGCATTGCACAGCATATAGAAGACATGTCACCTGTGGAATAACTGGGGACATCAAAGTCTTTGCCTGGAGAAGAAAGTTCAGAACATCAGAAGGTGGCCACATGGAGGAAGAAAAAGTAGATAGAAATGGGGAATAAAAGTAGAGAACTTAAGAGCACCATTTCCCAAATAGTAGTCTATGGAACATCTAGAAATAAGAAAACGAGGGTTTTTGTCAAAAAGGTTTGGCAGATGCGGAGCTCAAACATCTGATTTCAGTAGAACATATCAGTGCCTTTATGTCAGTAAAATGTACTGTGAGACTCTAAGAGGAGGATAAGAATTTTCTTCATTCAGTAAACATGCACGAAGTAAGTGGCTACAAAGTACCAGGCATTGGAGCATTGCACTGGGGACAAAGAAACCAACCAAAGAGAAATAGCCAAGGTAAGGAGAAAGGGCAATAAACAAATAACAGATTCACATTTTCTAAAACGACTGGTCCACAGATCCACTTTGTAATGAAGCATCCCATCATTCTTGTTTCTTGGACACATTTCTGAGAAAAAGTGAATTAGAAGGATCTGCTACTGAAAAAGAGTGCTCCAGCACTGAAACCATGTAAACTGATTTATAGGGTTTTTATAGATGCTTTACAAGGTGTTTTGAGATTGGAATACATGATCCAGGAGTGTTTTTGATGCAACAAAACTGGACGTTTCAGATGGCACACCGTCAGCCTGAAAACTTGCTGGGAAGAATTGATTTGAGGTGACAAACTGATTGACAAATACCAAAGTTTATGGCTACCCATGAAGTGATAGGACTTGCAGGAAAAGCAGACTTTCTGTGGTACATAGACAGAGATGAGTCACAAAGAGAAGCCTCCTCGTCATAAAACAGATGATAAGCTTGTTGGGATTTGTGACTTCCCTGAACCTCTCAAATGCAGTTTACAAAGGGCTACCCAGACAGTCTGATTGTAAATTTCACAAAAGCCCCAGACTGTCAGGCAAGACCTTATCTTCAGAAACTTGGGTTCAGAAGAGACTCTGGCTCTCATTTGGGCTTTGATCTGACTTAGGGAAGGAGGAATTATTTTCTGAAATACCTGACGACAGCGTGCATCCCTGCTGGGATAAATCTAGGGCTGTAATATCTTTTCTTGTGAAGAAACTAACTCATAAGAGGCCACCTCAGCAGCAGACTTTGACATGTCTGGTGCTCTCATGTGACCTTCAAAATATCTAAAAAACAAGCTAAAGTAAATACATAGCATTATATATTTAGAACATTATTCATAGCATTTATAATGATGTCCATAACATCATCTATAACATTGCCACTCTAATCTGACCTCCTAAATATCAAAAAACATCAGCTACATAAATACATATGCATATTTATGGTTATGTATCAGCATAATACTTCAATAATACATTGAAAAATATATTCAATATATGTATTCAATTAGATATGTTATATTTAATTCTTCTGATGGCATTTCCCATTTCCTTTCATTTTATGTTTGTTCTTTCTCTTCTCTAGCCAATTGCATAAGTTGTTTGTGTGAAAGAACTGTCTCAACAGTTTGGAGGTTAATTTAAGACTGGAATCATATCTGTAAGCTTTTGCTATTTTTCTAACATGAACCCAGTCTAGCTCACACTGCTTTAAGTCTTAAAAAGAGAAAGCCCTGTTCTATTAAAAATAGCTCATTCCAGTATAACTCTAAGGAGACAAATAAGGCATTTATGCATTTCTCCAATACTGCTTAGGAATGAATCACTCTGAAAACGTTGATGCATGGATTTCTGGCATTAGCGTCATTATCCCTCTGAAGGTGAACACATGGTCAACTCTCAGTGATCAGTAACAGTGGAAAGAGAGGGGTATTCCAGGCAATCTCAAACCATAGTCACCCCCAAAGTCATCTATGCCTTGCAGTGCACTGGGTGTTAAAGGAAGCAGGTGATTTCCTGAGATCCCCTCCTAATTTCAATTTGCTTGCCTTATTGAGTTAGTACTGGTCGTCCCTTGCGTATATGTTCCCTGAAGGAGTAAGGTGGGTGCTAGAGAATTGGTGGTCAAACAGCACATGTGATTGTCATATGTAATTGACAGAGCAAGTGATGAGGAAAAGCAGGTCATTGAGAATTGACTACCTGCATTACATACTAGGGATACACTTAGAAGTCATAAAAATAACTGCTTGGGCAGGAAAAGAATTTTCCACCACAACATCATTGACATTTTGATTCCCCAACTGTTAACTACAACCTGGTCTCAGTGATGAAAGAAAGAGGTGCTCCCCAATTTTTCTCTCATTTGAGACAACCACACACAGAGCCAATAGGATGTGATAAGGAGTAGGGGCACTCTGAAAAAAGGGGAAGCGTTATTCCCTGCCCTATAGAAGTGGCCAAGAACAGCAGACTCCTTCTCTGAATGGAGTGTTATAAAGCACAGGCAGCCAGAAAGCAGGGTCCATTCCTAATTTCCAAATGTCTCCTACAATATCAATCCCTGACAATGTTTTTCAACAGTCCACATTATTTTGAGAAAAGTAAGGGCAAAGCAGCAAATTATTCATTAAATTAAGTGCCCTTTCTTCGATGAAGCAAGTCATTCACTAAAAAAGTGCCCTTTTTCTATGAAATCATAGTTATATTAGAGCACTGTAGTTGTAGTAACTGCTGCTACAGCTGCTGTTGCTGCTGAAATTTAAACAAATCCGTCCCTAAAGTATTTTTTGAAACTTTCCTCCTCTGTGAAATCCAAAGGTTTGGGAGCCACTGAAGGCCTCAGAGATTGGAGGAGTGGATAAGCTCAATTTAGTTCAAAGACAGAACACTGTAAGCAAAGTACAATTTCAGGAAGTGATAGAGACAGCTACCTGTGAATGCACACAGGTATTGTGGTGGATTTGTCTCCAGCTATCAGACCCCAGCGCCAACCACTTACCAGGGAGCATCCTGGCATCTCAAAGGCAGAACATGTGGCCTGACAGGGGCTACAGTGCCCTTGCCACCTCCTGTCCAGGATAGAGAACTAAGCTTTGTCATTTTCCAAGTTGCATAGAAAGAATTTCCACCCAGGAAACCACTGGGAAATGAAGTGGCTACGTGTCCGGCCTCTCTGTTCTCCGGGATGCCACACTAATGGCGTTTAATCCCAGGGGTTGAGCCCTTTGGCCCCTCATGGATCCTGCTGTTCAGTTTTCTGGAACATTTGTCCCTGCTTCCTTCTCTCAGCTGCAGCCCTCCCCCCGCTAGCATCCACTCTTTTCTCTGGAGTCGTCTCCTTGGTACTCAGTGCCCTAAGACCATATACTTGGCCCTCTCATGTTGCCACGTGCACCTCCGTCTTTAATCCTGGGGCTGGAGCAGAGGATTTCAGTGAATTCTACCGGTGACAAGCCCTCCCATAGAATTCTTTAGAGTCCTCGAATTTACGTTACAATGAGTACCTTCATGAGGTTAAATGAAGGGTCCAGATGACCATCAGAGTGAGCTGGATGGGGTTACAGAGGCCAAAGGCCCTGACTCCAGCTGTGGTCCTGGAGCCAGTAGATCTGACTCATCTACAAAAGAGCATGTGTCTCTGAGGCGCATGGCTATCGAAGGTTTGGTTAAGAGGTCCTCTTGTCTCTGCTCACAGACTGCCCTTGGATGGCTCCACAATCTTATCTCAGTCTAGCCTGTGTTCTAAATGTGGTCAAACGGAGAGGCTGGCAGAGAATAGCAGGTGCACTGGGTGTGCACAGCGGCAGGCAGTTTGCAGTTCCCCACTCACTCTGCAGATACATCTCATCTTACGCTCCCCTTGAGAACGTCTCTTGGGGGATGGGATTGGCTTTCCCGTCTGTGTCCCTCTAGGCCCAACTCACACTTTTTTTAATGTTAAAGAAACTGTTTTGAGTTGGAGCTGTGAGTGAACATTGCAGTTAGTGAGATACAGTCAGTTGATCTTCTCACGGCTGCTGAGTCACCAGGTCCCCCTGCCAAGGCTGGTGAGACTACATATGGAAATGCAGTCTCTGCATCCATGTGCCCATATCCAATTACCAACCACGGGGGTTGTGCCTGTCCCCACCTGTGTTGTCTAACCCTGCGAAATGGTAGGAGGCTACAATTGCTTGCATTTTTTGCCTAAAGGAAATTACACACATATATCTATATAAACATATAGATATATAATGGTCTGTGCTTGGGGGGAGGGACATCCTAGTGAAGCATAAACATTTAACAATCTTTATCAAGTTTAAGGGGCAAATCCTGGCACATTTGGCTGTATGTCTATAAGGAATGCTAAAAAAAAAAAAAATGCAAGCCAGGGAACCCTAAGTCTCTCTACCACCATTAAATAGAAGATTACAAGAAAATGTGGAATCTACTCTTTTGGAGATGATCATTTTTGTGGGCACTTAAACTATATTTACTTTCTGTTGTTTATTTTATTTTATTTTATTAGTTTTCTTTCTCTCATACCTGGAATGAGTCTGGTTAGAGAAAGTCTCTGGGTTAACATTTTTCAGCCAACAACGCTCCAAATAGCTCAACCAGAGGAATTCAGTGCATCTACACAAAGGAAGGGGAAGTGTCCCTCTTGATGTGATATTTTGCCAGGTTGTGTTTCTCTGAACCAAATGCAAATCTGATCAACTTCTGTAGGTTTCACTGAATACAACTGCATGGAATGCTGTTACTGTTTGCAAAGCAACATGATCTAAAAACATTGCATTTCTTATGATCCAAGGGGACTAGCAGGTTTATTGTGTTTGCATGTGCTTTCCCCCTAGACTCTGGCTGCCCTAACAAGAAATTCAATAAATCTGCTTCCAAACCATCTTGCACAAGCTTTGCATGTCCAGTCTGGGCCTGAGGAAATTAACAAGAGAATAGAACATACCATCGACTTGCGGAGTGGTGATAAATTGAGAAGAGAGCATATCAAGCCTTTCTCACTGATGTTTAAAGACTCCAGCCTGGAGCACAAGGTAGAGCTGGGTCTCCACAGTGGCTTTTTTTCCAAAATGAATTGTTGTAAATGTTCGTGGGTATAGCGAGAGAGTCCAGGGGCTGTGGTTTCAGTTTCTTTGTTTGTTTGTTTGTGATTTGGTTTGGTTTGGTGCTCTTCTTTTTCTCTTCGTAAATCAAGAGTAGACTGAAAGCCATGAGAGGAGATGCTGGTTAGATAAAGAGAACTTTAGCTTTAGGAAAGAACAAAGACTCCTTTTACTCAGTAAGCATGAAGAGAGTTCCTCCTACTTTGAGATTATTAAGCCAAGTGACATTAACACCTGCTTGCCTGTGCTTTTAGGTGAACTCACATCAATTGCAACCATTGTAACATCATTAGTGAGGGCACCTAACATAAGCATTAGTGATAAACATTGCCTTTCTTAGATTTTAGACAGCTACTATTCCACGTTCCCAGTTGTCCAGGGCTCAGAACCCCCTTACCAAAGACGGAGTAGAAAGATGTGTTGTAGATTCAGAATTGGATTAGAATTCCTCCCCTATCAATTCCCTGCGATGTGACCTTTGACGAGCGTAGTAATCTCTCTGAGCATGAATTTCTCCTGGTACAATGAGGGCAAATGTCCACACAGATGCTTTGATTGGGTGAAGTGTTCAAAACTGGCAGCTATCACCACATCCACAATGACTGTTTCCCATGTGCCTCTTCCACCCCAGCTTCCAGTTGTAAATGGGAGTGGAAACCGGGTACTGTCCATGCTTAACTGGACTGCTCCTTTGCACTGATGGAAACTGACAGACCTTCCTTGACTGGGCACAGGAGGTGCTTGGCATCTGCAGGAGCCAGGGGCAAGAACAGCAGGGAATTTGCAAGCACATTTCAGGAGTTTGATCCAATATTCCATAAAGCTCCAGTGAGCAATTGTGTGTGTGTGTGTGTGTGAGAGAGAGAGAGAAAGAGAGAGAGAGAGTTTACTCAGCTGCCTAGAAGATTGTGGCTTCCTCAGTTTGGGGAATTCACCCTTCTGTGCACGTGCACAATTCCCAATAAGTTTCTTTGATAACTACCTAAAGATTACAGACTCTAAAATTAATACCATTACCTACAATTCCCAATTTGAAAGGTTTTATGTCCACAGACAGAGAAAACAAAAGAAAAAGAAACATTGTGCCTCACTTACCCCACACACCCCAAAAGATAGGACTTTTCTTATTCCAAATGTAACTAAAAGCTTAAGGTTCAAATTAAATACATTTTCTTTCTTGGTTACTGCATTGGAGAAGCCAGGACTTTAAAGAGCAGAGTGTCTTGGCAAAAAATCTTCTCAATTACTGTGTGTAAACACCTGTGCAGAGCTAGTACAAAAGCCCTTCATTCCTTTTTGCTAAAGATGCGCTTGCTTCACTAATGACCTAACCCCTGAAGACTGTGATCCTTTCTAGCGAGTTTTATTTGATTGTAGCCTCATCTCATCTATAGCTTTCTGGTCCTAGAGCAGGAACAGGCCTAGGGGAGGTACAGCGTGTCTGAGGTCAATTTCTATGGCCAGGGGCGGTTCCTACAAGAGAGTCAGAGGGCAGCACACAAAATGGACATGGGTCTTGCCCATTGACAGTCAGTCATGGGTCATCTTGCCTGGGTTACTCAGAAGTGACAGCAATGAGGTGTGTCAGAAAACACTGACTCTCCTCGGGTCACAGAGACCTTTCTCATTGCCACTTACTTTGGGATCCTCTTTCTAGGGACTGGATTACTGCTGAGTAGATAGCATAGAATAAGCAACATCCATTGGGCGTTTTCCAAGGGCAAGGCACTATTTCCAAGTTGTTTGCACAAATTGATTAACAACAGCAATAGTATGAAGTGGACGTTATTATGAGCCTTATCTTATACTTGATGAAAGGAGATTTGGAGAAATAAATTTGAAATCTGCCCAAAGTGGGATTGCCGTTAGAGGGACTGGGATCCAAGCCTCCTGTGACCCCAAAGCCAACGCTGTAGTCGATTTGCTGCCTGGAGTCCCCAGGCCTTGCCTCTTCTGTGAAGACAATCTTGTACTGTTTTCATCCTCTTCATTTTTTCTTCTGCACTTTGGGTGGTTGGGAGAAATAGGGAAGGGTTTTGACATAGAGATAAAGTAGGAAAGAGTCCTAGAGCTGTAGTAAAATAGATACAAGACTTTGAAAGGATAGGATTCCAGCATCAGAGATGAGTATAGAGTGTAGCTACTCTTGCGCCTGGTGTTACACCTGTCAGTTTAATGCATCCTCAGAGAAGCCTCACCAGCTCACTTACAAAAGAGAAAACTGGGCCCCAGGAAGGTTACGTAGAGATTGTACATCTCAAAATCCAACTACCAGATTTCATTGACTTCAAGGGACCAATGATTGTGAAGTGCTCTATTTTCTATGCAGCACACAGAAAGGAAAATCCCTCAACATGGAAGTCTAAGAGGAAACATCTGCATACAGACATGAATAAGCTGGGCTTACACCTTCTGAGTAAAGGTGGACAGAGAACACCCCCCACCCCACCCCCACGCTGTAGACAAGGGTAATAAAGAAACCAACATGCCTATACATTGGTGTTGACTAAATAAAGGAAAGAAGATCCCCAAGAGTTTAAATTCCAAAACGCAATCTACATAGGTTTGCTGCATGAATTCACACTCTGAATGTAGTCAAAAAAAAAAAAAAAAATCATCAAGCAGAGAATTTAATTTAAAGTGGTCCAGAGTTGTGTTGATATTGCCACCTGGTGACCAGCAGAAGCAATCACAAACCTCTCTGGAAAGATTTTAAAGATTCCTCTGATAATAAAATGCCTTCTGATTTCAGAAATGTTCAAGTGTGCATTTTAAGAAAAATTTTACACTTTAATTAAAAACTGCATCTTAGAATATCCAAAGCCTCTTCTCTTCCCACTGCCCTACCCTACTTCTTGGGAGCAAGTTCAGACCTTAAAAGCATATTTTCTGAAAGGAAAAATGGAAATGGAAACAAAGACTTCACCTTGCAATTTTTATAGGAAAGAAAAGGCTTTATTCTGTATGAATAATCAGAAGATGCGTGAACAAGGGAACCTGTTCGCCTCTCCACCTTTACGAGTGAATTAGAGAACACTGAAATGTTCAAACATTGAAATGAACAAAGTTCCACTGAAATACCATTCAGACGTTTCCTGGTCACTTTTGCTTGTAAGAATTGGCATATCTACACACTGCGTTATGTGAAACAGGACTTTTTTCTACCTCATGGTGTTGCATAAACATTTGCTGAATGAAAATGGAAAGGAATAAGGATTCCGTTAAAGGAGTTTCGGGCAGACTCCTCACCCCCTGTAGCTGGTCTCAGGATATTTTTAGGAATTCTAATATCCAAAAGACAAGGGCCACTTTTGCTGTGACTCTTTTCAATGGAGTTTCAGGGGAGAAAAAAATTCTGCACACTCCATGCCATGGAGATTCAAAGGTGGTTCACTCCCTTCTCCGCATCCTATGAGGCTTTTGAGTTAAGCTTCAGAATAATGTATTCCTAACTCCTATGAGTCAGCCAAATTGGGGCAACATTCTTTCCCTTCTTCTAGTTTTTGGAAATGAGGAAATCTGTGATGTGAGGAAGTGAGTGGGACAGCTCCTGACCTCTTCGACAGTCAGCACTGTGAATCTATTTCCTATGACGTCGGTAGCCTGTGTCCTGGATTGCCCAGGACAGTCTTGGGCATCTGATTTCCTACTATCATTATTAGGAGCAATTCTTTTCACTCTCTGAAATCACCCAGTGTAGATGTCATGTGACAAGTCATATGACCCAAGGCCTGGGCCTCCACCAGGTTAGAATTCATTATTTTCAATATCTTCACTTCTCAGCAACCTCATGAGGGCTTTTTGAAAAGACTCCTGAAATAGGGGAGGAGGAAGTGCTAATTTATTGCCAAAGGTCATCTTTAGCTCCTCCCAAGTTCCATAGACAAATCCTTTACCCTTCTTTAGTTGGGCTAAATATTTCCCTAGAGGGCTTAGAGGTCTCAAGGGGCAAACAAAATTAGAACTAGGGTAAAGAGATGTAGAAAACATAATACGTTTGTCAGACATGATCAATCATATTGGATTTCTTTCTTGTTTAAAAAAAATACATTTTCACTAACAAAAGTTTATACTAAGTGTTGGGGGTACTGGTTCCCCAAACTCAGTTGACCTGGTACTTGGCTGCACTACAAAGTTCAACTGAGGCACAGTGTTAATCAAAAGCAAAAGTGAGTGGAAACTGAAAATAAAGATGTCTGGCAAACGTAAAGAAAAAAAAACTGGAGGGGCACAGGCGGTGTGGAGAGAGAGCAAAAGTCACCTACCTATGCAAGTCTCAGGGTGACAAAGGGAGATTTTATTTAGGAAGAACAAGGAGAAAGTTTAGAGCACTTGCGGAGAGAGTTGGAAGTGGGTTCCTCTTAAGGAGAAAAGACGAGAAAGACTGGGACTCAAAGGCCTCCAGGGATAAAAATACCATCGCCGCTTGATATTGGTTACAAATCTTTCATTGGCCTGTCTTCACCTCCAGGCCCTTTTGTACTGGTCATTATTGTCTTTTTTTATTTATTGAACCTTGGTTACCTAGGTTACTCACATTCTTCTGGGCCCTCCAGACTTCCTGTTTTAGCAGGCCAGGTTCTCCTCTTGCCCTCCTTGAAGCCCCATTCATAGTGTCCCTTCTCACCAATAAGGCAAAAAGAAGAAAACGAAATCTCTTTGGGTCTTTCAACCCACAATAGCCATTTTGACATCTGTCATTCCAGTCTTACATGAGTGTGAACCTATAATCTGTGCAATGTTTTATAAAAATTGACCATTTTGTATGGAAGTTTTTGTAACATACTATTAAGCATTCTTTGTTTAAGGATTTTCCCCACATTTTTAAACACTGAATTATAAAATAATTTTAACATCTGCATACTATTCCATTGCATCTTTTAACCATTTAGGGTTTTTTTTCCTGTTTTTCACTATTATAAATTACAAATTAGTTCTCAATACCCAGTCTGTTCATTAAACTTTACATCCATGCTTATTATTTCCTAAGGATAAAACCAGAAGGATGGGTAAAAGAGAATGTATATTTTTATATAGTCAATAGGCATTTTGAAATTGCCCTCAAAATTTGTGTTTACATTTTTTTTAAAAATTGCCAATTTGGTAAGAAACAAACAATATATCCCCTGTCATTTTTATTTTTATTTTTTAAATAGGGCTGAAATTGAAAGTCTTTCTATAGGTGTTATGGTATTTATACTTCTCCTTGTGTGATTTACTCATTTATAATATCTTAATGGGGTGATTTACACATTTGTCCTAACTGCCTATCATTTACTGTGGTGCTTACCTTTGTCTTCTTTTTTTTTTTTTTTTTTTATTGTTGGGGATTCATTGAGGGTACAAGAAACCATGTTACACTGGTTGCATTTGTTAGGAAAAGACCCTCTTACAATCGTGTTTTGCCCCCAAAAGGTGTGGCACACACCAAGACTCCAAGACCCCA
>CAUYON010155804.1:0-23132 GCA_963573935.1 Arctocebus calabarensis | reverse complement strand
TCTCACGCTGTCTCCCTGTGTCCCCAAAGGGATGTTTCTGGGCAGATCTCACCAGCCAGAGATGCCTGAAGTCTTCTCTCCCCAGTCTCACCAAGCCCAGTTGCAAGGAAGCTGTTACTCGGCCACCATCTTGGCTCCTCCTCTAAGGGAATACAATTTTTCAAAATAACTAGGTAACACTAAATTGTTTTCCAAATGGTTTTATTAATTTGTGCTATCATTAGCCTTTTGTGAAAGTTTATATTTATCTTTGATATTCTCCTTGTTAACTATAGTATTTTCAGACTACTTTAAAAAATTTGCCAACAGTAAGGGGGTGCTTGCTATTTGCACTTTGCTACAAATTTCCCTTTAAAAACTACTTTAGTTGCATGACAAATTTTAATGTTATGTTTTAATTTTCATTAGAAATTGGTTTCCAATTTTCCTTATGATTTCTTTCTTGGCCTATAGATTATTTAGGATGTGTTTAATTTCCAATATTTAGGTAATTTCGATATACTATTTTGTTCTTTATCTCTCATTTAATTCCATTGTGAGCTGTGAGCAAAGAACATATTTTGAGTTATTCAAATTATTTTAGATTTACCAATATTTATTTTAAAGACTAAAATATGGTCTATCTTGATGAATGGCTCACAAATTCTTGAAAAGAAGTGTACTCTAAATTGTTATTCGTTAGAATTTTCTGAGTGCTAATTAGATCGTGTAAGTTAAGAGAATTGTTTTACGTCGTCTATATCCTTGCTAATTTTTCATCTACATGTTCATTAAGTACTAAGAGTTCATATCTCTGACTATAACTGTGTATTTGACTATTTCTACTTTTAGTTCTACCAATTTTCATTGTAAACATTTAAGGTCTTTTGGGGGGTGTATACAAACTTAGGAATGCTATGTATGCCTGATTGACTCATTACTAATTATGAATATCATGATGGTATTTCTTGCTCCAAAGTCCATTTTGCTTTCTAAATGTGGCATATTTCAACCTCTAACTTTCTTCTGATTAGTGTTTTCATCATGTAACTTTTTTCAACCTGTTACTTCTACTCCATATTTAAAGTAAGATTCTCATAGTCAACAAGGTTTTGGTCTCATTTTGTATCCAACTAAACAGTTTCTAACTTTTATTTGCACTATTTGAGCAATCTGCACTCAATGTATTTATGCAGAGTGTAAATTTGACCTCTAGTTTTTTTGTTGCAGTTGTTCCATTTTCTCTTTTAAAATCATTGTTATTTTCTTACCTTATTTTGGATTGAGTGATTTTTATTTTATTCCACTATTGGCTTATAAGTAATAAGTCTTTATTTTAATTTTTAGTAGTTTGGGGGGTTAGGTATTATATGTCTTTTATATATAACAATCCACCTTCAAGAAATATTATACAACTTTTAATGTAGTGTTAGAACGTATATTACCATGTCATCCTCTTTTTTGTAGGTGTTTTTAAATTCTGGATATGAATTCTTTGAAAGGCATATATATTACACATAGTCTTTACATTCTCTGGCTATTTTATTTATAACATACCATTTTATTAATAATATATTCTGGTGAGCAGCTCTCAATTTTGATGAAGTCTAATTAACCATTATTTAATATTTAGTCCTTTTTTGTGCTCTATTTAATGAATATTTGTTACTGCATTATTGAGAAAATATTGCCCTGTTTTCTTCTAGAATTTATATAGCTTAGCTTTTACATTTAGGCTTATTATCCATCTCAAATGAATTTCTATGAACGGTGTCAGGGTATGAGTCAGGATTCATCTTTTTCCCCATATGGTGTCTGGGAGCTCCAGCATCATTTATTGAAAATGCTTCCTCCCTCCCGATTGCATCCATGCCTCAAAAAACCAGTGTCCATACACGTGGGTGTATTTCTAGAGTCTATATTGATCTATGTATCTATCCTTATTGTCAGTATAAACTTTTTAAATTACTGTAGCTTTATAGCAAGTCTAGAGGAGATGTAAATCTTCTAACTTTGTTTTTTTCTTTTTTGTTTTAAGATTGTCTGGCTATTTCACATTCTTTAATTTCCATAAAAGGTTAGATTCTGTCTGTCACTTTCTAAAAGAAGAAGGAGGAGGAGAAGATGAAGAAGAAGAGAAAAGAAAGGAAGGAAGGAAAGAAGAAAAGGAAGGGAGGAAGGAAGGAAGGGAGGAAGGAGAAAAAGTCAAAAGAAGTAGGGAGCACCTGCTGGCATTCCTGAGTGTTTATTCCAAAGAAATAAAACCTTACCTAAGCACTAAAACTTGTACATTCTCAGCAGTTTTATTAATATTTATAAGAACCTGTTTTCAGGTACAATTTTGTAAAAACTGAAAACAACACAGATGTCCTTTCAACAGGAAAATGGTTAAACCAACTGTCATACAGCCATACTGTGGAATACTCAGCAATAAAATGGAACGAGCTACGGACACATTCCACAACTTCAATGGATCTCCAAGGAGTTATGTTGAGTCAAAAAAGCCAACAGAAAAGGCTACACACTATATGGTTATTTTGTACATAATATCCTTAAAATGACAAAAGGATAGATGATTAGAAATGGAAAGAGGCTAAATAAGCTGTAGGTAGGTGGGAAAGGATTACAACTTTCTGGACAAGAAAGTTGGGAGGGGCCTAGGAGCGAAACAAGGAATTTTGGGGTATGACCTAGTTAACCAAGTATGTGCTGTTCTTGCAAAATATGACTTGCGGCCTGTGACCCATGTCCTCTAGCCTGTAAATGGTCTATCCATAAAACAGAAATGATGATCATCCTGTAAAACAAAGATAAGAATCCTTGGCACAGAACAGTGCATGTCATAATTGCCACCAACACTATGAGACTAACAGCCACCATCATACCATCACTAGTAAAATAAAGGTTAATGATTACTGACACCAAATAAAGAAAATTGAATTTATGTGAAAACTGAGGTGATCCACAATCAATGAAACCGGTACAACCTACCTGACAGTCTAAGGGGAACCACTGGGAATTCTTATAAATGAATGTAGGAAGAATTGGGAGGAAAGTTCTTACACTTGTGCACGGCATTTGTGTGGAGTCTCCTCTCACTTGCGAGGGACACTCTTTTCCACTCTCCTGAAAAAGTCTATGCTTTATTTAAAATAAAACATACTCTTTTTTTCCCCTTACTTTAAATAAACTTTGCTTCTTTTCTGTTATAATGGAGTTCAACTGCCTCATTTTCCACTCCTCCAGTTCCTTCTTCTCCCTTTGACTCACCTGAACTTTCTGGTTCTTCTGGGTGAACCCAACCAGGTCCACTGAACAGCTCAGAGGTGAACTCTCACCTCTAACAAAATAGAGAGGGAGAATGGATTAGATGTAGCCAAGAGTTGAGCAGGTCAAAAGGGAAGGAAGCGACTAGGCTATACAAGGTCTGGGCAGATCACAATGGCTCATCAGATGCCTTCGAAATGAATGCATAGCAGAACAACTTAAATCGGAAGCTCCCAAACTTTCTATCTCCAAAAAAGTCCTATGGATGACTTCCTCTCTGGAAACCCTCTATGTTTCAGAACAGCATCGCTATCACCCAGTCTGTGTTTTGAAAGTTAGAAGTAATGAAAGGAAAGAATTTAATCTCCAATTTTAGAAAGGGTTTAGTTTTAAAATAATACTAAGCTCTGCCACTGGAGATTCTGAGTGGGTGGAGGTAACTAGTATGGATTAAATCTTAGCCTTAAGCACAATTCTGATGTTCGCATTGGCAAGAACAGTGTGATTTCTGAGACTATACTATTTCTATGAGGTTCATTATAAAAATAAAAAATACCCGAGGGTCTTTCTTACATTCTCAAAATCCAGTGTGCTTGAAATAATGAAATCTCATAAATTTCACCCACCAAATACTTTTCTTGTTATCTGATTCTCAGCTTAACACTGGTAAAGAAGGCTTTTGTGTCACCTGTAGGCAAGTCCCAGGTGTCTTTCTGTTCTATAAGTCACTTGTATGCCACCCCAGAGACTGCTGGGCAGAACATGAGAAAATGTCACCAAAGCACCAGCACATTCACAGGATGGGAGGGAGGGATGGGCCAGTCCACTCACGGGAAGTGGGATGTCAACTTCTTTAAAGGCTACATACTTTCTAGAATTCCTCAAGAATTAAACATATCATACTTATTAATATTTTCTTCAACAATGGGTATCATTCAAAAAATAACTTAGATCTTCAACAATGAAAAATCTACCACTAAATAATCTCCAATTAGTCCCTTTCTTTGTCTGGATTTTCTGGAGCATTAAAAATATGGTGATGGGGTGGTGCCTGTGGCTCAAAGGCATAGGGCACCGGCCCCATATGCTGGATGTGGTGGATTCAAACACAGCCCCAGCCAAAAACTGCAAAAGAAAAAAAGGTGATGAATAAACAGTGGTTACTTGAAAAAAATGCTTATGATACAATATAAAACTAAACCACCAGTGGAAATAACAATATAAATGTGACTGGCTATCAGTTCACAGTGATTAGAGTGGCTCACCCTGTCTTCAGCCATGGATGAGAAACCCCAGGGCCAAATCTCACACTAGTGAGAACTCTGGACCGACGTCTTTGGAGATGGGAGAGGAATGAGGTTAAATCTGGGCAAGTTCCCTCACAGAGTGTTCCTGACCCTGGTTGAGGGGTTGCAAGAATCTTTGGAATGGCCTCCTGTCTGGCCCTTCCTAAAACCAAGAAGATCAGCTCTTCCTTTGCTACCGAAGAGACTTTCTGAGCCATAGGGGGTGGAACGGGCCATTTATTGAGTGCCTGTGATATGCCAGCAATTTACCTACATTATCTTTCAGTCCTGGCAGCAGCTGCTTGTCAGATGGGTATTATTATTCCATTTCATAGATGAGAAAACTGAAGTTCAGAGATGACAGATAGCTACTCCAAAGTACCTTGGCTGCCTAGTGATTACATTTAAAATTTCTTTTCTAATCCTGTGTTTTTTCTACTTACTTTTACACTAGATACAGAACTGGAGGATTATAGTAATGGAAAGAAAGAAAATGGGAAAATAGCTAGACAGTAATACATCAGAATGTTAGCAGTAGTTACATTAGGATTTGGGGACAAGGTTTTTTTTTCTTTTCTGCATTGTCCTAATTTTATTCATCATACACTGATAGCAAAATGAGACCATCATCAGCTCCCAGGGCTATTTTGGTAGCAGGGCTTCCCCAGGTGTCCACTGTGGTGGGTGCCCATGCCCCTCTCTCACAACACTGGCACATTCCCCCTTTCTCTGGGGAATGCTCTTTTCCATAAGTCACCAAGTTCGAGAGGCAAAGTGACTTCCTCCTTCTTTGAAAAGGCACTGCGATTTCATCACAAATAATTGCTGCTCAGAAAGATCCACATTTCACATCCCTCAGATTTGCTGTCTCTCAAATCAAACAGATTGGTGAATCATTAAGCAAGTCGGTATAATAGAAACTCTACTAGTTGAAAAACCCACCTCTCTCCTACGCGCCTCCTGAAGTTATTATTCCTTGTATTGATTGATCACGATGAAAATAGTTAATCTCACCCTATCATTATGTTACCGAGCGTGTTGATAGAGACTGGGAGCTCAATGCCTCTCCCAGTAAGAATGAAGGAGCCGGGATTTACTGAGCATCTACTTACTGCCCTGAATGAGTGTTGTGAATGTACCGTCTCATCCCTAACAGGGATAGGGGAGTGGGATGGGCAGTGCCATTTCTCCCATGGGGAGACGGAGGTTGAGGGATAGAGCAGGTGTGGAGAGGGCGATGTGGCACAGAGGCTGCAAAGTCAGCCCCACATCACGTTTTGACAGCCTGCTCTGCTTCTGACTGTTTCCCTGGGCAGGCTGCTGACTTCCCACAGCCTCAGGGCCTTCTCCAGCAAAGCCCAGAGTAGGAGCAGCAACAGCTCCAACATCGCATTGTCATGAGGGTTAACCCAAAGGTGTTTGTTTAATGTAATTATCACAGCGGTATCTAGACTGCTCTTTTCATAGCTAAGGTATATTTTCTGATAGATTTATTTCCAAAGATTTTAGATTTCTTATTGGTATTGTGGACTGGATCCTTTTTCCCCCATTACATTTTTCATCAGTTATTGTCTGTCATTTTTTAAACATTAACTTTGTACACGGGGGGGATATAAGCTCTAGGAGGGGAGAAATGTTATTAAATTCTTCACATGTCCTGAATTCTTAGAAATACTTATCTATCTAAATATGCCTGGTATATGGTAGGTATTCACTAAATATTTATTGAATGGAAGGGTCTGGCAAACTTACTTATTCAGACTGCTAGGACAAAATGTCATGTAATAGGTGGCTGATAAACAACAGAAATTGGTTCTGGTTCTGGAGTCTTGGAAGTCCAAAATCACGATGGAAGATTCGATGTCTGGTGAGGACCTGCTCCCTAATTCATAGAGGGCCCCTCCTCGCTGTATTCTGATGTGCTAGAAAGGGCCAGCTCACTCTCCAGGGTGTCTTTTTCAAGTTCATGAATGCTCTGCACGCACGACCTCATCGCCCCCCAAAGGCATCACCCCTCCTTATACCAAGTTAGGAGCTAGAATTTCAAGGTGTGAATTTGAAGGGCATTTAGATCACAGCACTGACTCAATTCTCTTATTGGTTCGTACAGTTTTTCAGCCTATTCTCTTGAATTTTGGGTAGATAGCAAACTGTCTGAAACTTGGGATGGTCGTTTCTTTTCCAACGTTTGCACTTCCTACGTGAAACAATGTTAGTCTGGACAGAACTCTTTGCAGAGCTCCTCATGTTTCCACAGTAAGTGTGATGTCCCGAGGCTTGGTTGGTAGTTGCCTTGCAGCAGGTTATGAAAATTTTATTTCATTCCAAATTTTTGAGGTTTGTTTGTAAATCTCATTTTTTTTCTTAATTAGGAATGTGTTGGGTGCCATTATCTATGCTTCTGGCATCTATTCAGATGCCATGATTGCTTCCCTTTTAATTTGTTGATGCTGAGTCTTTAGTTACTAAAAGTGACTAACGTTTAGATACATGGAGCTGTGTCTGCTTTTCCAGTGCACATCCAATAGCACACATAGATGGCAGCTGGGTAAGCTCGTTACTCTAGGAGAGGAAGCCGGCTCCTCATTTGTCTGCTTTTTTGGCCACGCCTTCCCAGTGTTATTCCCCTTAAGGGGAGGAGGAGGCTGATCTGCTGTTATATTGCCAGACATTTACTGGGCAGAGTTCCTGTGCACAGGTCCTTCCCGGCCCTGTTCCCTCTCATTGACTCTTCATTCTGCTCCTGTCACAGAGGTCGTCAGCTGTCCTTGGCATCTTCCTCCTCTCCTTGTCTCTTCTACAAGACTGGGAGAGCCCGTGGGGTTAGAAAGGGCCCCTTGGGACTGAACACGCCCCTTCTACCATCTGTGACTGTCTTTATGTGGCTTCAGGGGCAGGAAAGAGCCAGGTGTGAGGTGTCCCTTTTGTAAAGGGGCCCTGCTGAGCTAGCAGAAACCTGCCCCTGGTGGTGCACTTGATTACTGTCTCTTCCCAGGATTCTGGGCAGTCCTGAGTATCTGATTGCAATATCAGGGATTTTAAGAGGTTTTCAAGTAAGGTCTTGTAGTAGGTTGAATAGCATCTTCCAAAAATATACATTCAAGTCCTAATCCCTGGTACCTGTGAATGTGCCCTTATTTGGAAATAGAATCTTTGAAGATGTAATTAGTTAAGAACCTCAAGATGAAATCATCCTAGACAATGGCTAAATCCACTCACTGGTGTCCTGATAAGGAGAGGACACAGGAGAAGCCACTTGAAGAGAGAGGCAGAGACTGGTGTAATGCAGCTTCGAGCCGAGAATACTGTTACAGGCGAGCTCACCTCTGGACTATTCAGTGGACCTGATTGGGCTCACCCAGCTGAGTCACAGGGAGAGCAAGGAACAGGGTAATAGGAAATGAGACAGCTGGGGCTCCAACATAACAAAATAGAAGCAAAGTTTTTATTTAAGTGAAGAGAAGAGTAAAGTAAAGCTGAGATAAGCATAGACTTTTCCAAAGAATGGAAAAGGGTCCCCCTTGCCAGTGAGAGGAGATATCACATAAAAGCAATATACCAGTGTAAGTATTTTCCTCCCAATTCTTCCTCCATTCATCTACAAGAATTCCCACGGGCTCCCCTTAGGCCTTTATGCAGGCTGTTCTGGTTTCATTGGTTGTGGATTTCAGTTGTCACATAAATCCAATTTTGTTTACTCTGCATCAATAATTATTAACTGTTATTTTACCATGGATGGTACAATGGTGGTTGTTACTCTCCTGATATTTCTGGCAACTATGGCATGCATTATTCTGGGATCTTTATCTTTGTTCTGTGAGGGGGGTGTCATTGTCTCTTTTTTATGTGGGAATCATTCACAAGCTAGAGGGCATGGATCACAGCTAGAAGTTACATCTTACAGGAACAGCACATACTTAGTTAACTGGGTCACACTCGCCCCAAATTTCTCATTTTGCTTCACGACCCTTTCCAACTTCCTTGTCCAGAAGCCAAAATTCTCTCCACCTCCCTGTAGTTTCTTTAACCTCCTTTATCCCTAAATAAGTGCCAAGGATTTCTGGGAGCCACCAGATACCAGAAGAGAAAAGAAAAGATTCTTCCCTAGAGCCTGCAGAGGAATTGTAACCATGTGATTTCCAACTTCTAGCCTCTGGGACTCTGAAAGAATAAATTTCTATTGTCTAAACCATAAAGTTGGCAGTACTTTGTTATGGAAGCCCTAACTGTATTAGGAAATGAATAGAGGTATTAGATATAAAGGCACATGATGGTTAATTTTTAGTTGGGAGAACATTTCTTGCTACCACATTTAAAAAATTAAATGCAAAAAAGTGTTATTTAATAATAGGACAATTTTAGAAACTTTTTCTTATATTTAGCTACATAGAACTGCCTAAGTAACTTATGTTACGTCACCTACTGTGATACATACCACAGATATCACAAAGGAGAATTATTAAAGCTATTAAACAATATGAAAACTAAAGTATTTATGTTACAACAGTAAATAAAAATTAATAACTAATACATGTTTTTATCTGAGATATATATAATTATGTGTTCATACAATCAAAGACTGGGAGAAAATGAAGAAAAATGACTAGCATTCATAGAACAGTGGGATTGGGCATTATTTTAAATTGTTTTCTGTAATTTTTATAAAGATATTTTTATAGTAATTTCCATTAAAATTCTATGAATCATTTCTGAGGCATAAGAAACAGTTGCAGAACAATTGTGTAATGAAATATATCCAGAATCCTGCCAAGAGTTGTATGTTACTAATCTATAAATCAGCAGGGGGAAAAATGATTTTTTAAGGCAGAATTTTACTCAAAGATCAAATCCCCCAGACTGGCCTCACTCGAGAAAGCACACACAAGAAACATAATCTTCCCTGGAGCTCCTGCACCAACCCTTACCCTGACACACACACACACGCACACACACCAGCCTAGAGACATCTCCCTTGCCGATCTAGCCCAGTTTTGGAATGCACATCATTATAGAGCCATTCTGTCAGAAGAAACAGCTCATCTCTGATGGTGGATACATTGGGGCCAGGTGCATATCTTCAGAGTATTTGTTTGCTTGTTGTTCTATTGAGCCATTTGGTGGACAAAGCCTTCCTGGGTGGAGAACAGGGTACACAGAAGGAGTGTGTGTGAAATAGTCCTAACCTCCTCGGCTCTTACAGTCTAGAAGGGTTACTGGATCACAAGTTGTCTCTTAGGAAAGCAAATACCAGGCTCTAAAGGGAACGATAGGGGCCGAGGATTTATTTGGAGCTCCAGGGCAGCTGACTCCAGCTTCTTCTAAAGGTGAAAGGAACATGGAAGAGATGAGTTTGGGGGCTTGAGGAGAAAGGTCCATTTGATGATTTTACCCCAAAGATCTGAAAACCAAAGTTAGTTAGAGAAATCAGATGTACTTTAGCTAAAACTAAAAGGTAACTTGTCCTCTTATAACAAAATCATTTCCAAATTAGTCTTTTCTATACATATATAATATATAATATTTATTTATACTCCCTCCTCCACACCCTTCAACTATTTCAAATCAAAAATGTTTTAATCTTTTCCAAGATTAAATGTTTTAATTGTATGTTTAACTGTACTTTCATTTCTTTTTCAGGATTCTGCGACACATGTATCTGTGTAATGCATTTCTCTCAGAAAGGATATAAAAATTGAGGATCTGCATTCTTTTCTATTGACATCTGAAAAAAAATTAGTTTAAAGAGTCTAAGTACTCCTGAATCAGTCTCATTTAAAATTTTACTTAACACTTGTTGTGTACAAGAAATGAATTTGGGGGACTCATGAAGTGGAGTAGGCTGTGTTCCTGGGATTAATCCTAAGAGAGGGTGGCAGGAAAACTTCATTCAGGAAGATGATTCTGCCTGGAAGACAAGATAGAGCAGGGAATCCTGGAAAGAGGGAATGGAATGAATAAAGACATAAGGGTCTCCAAGTGTAACATGAATAACTTACGTTCCAGGGTCAGATGCTGGTTTCCCCATCTCTGTGCCCAGCACCTGCCTTCACTATGGCAGGAATCGTGCATTACCCATCCACATATCCCCAGGTCCACTCAGAGCTTGGTGCCAGATTGCCACTCCCTAATGCTTTTTGAAGTTAATATAGAATCCACAGTCTCAAAATCCATTATCTATAGGATCAAAAGGGTAGTGAAAGGAAGTATAACCAAACTAGTGTCAGACTAGATAATGGTGGGCATGGGGCCAACCAGAGTGCCATTTTGGAATGTGTGCACGGTCTTGTGTCTCCTAGCTTTTCAAGAGAAGTTTGTTGTTTCTAATCATCAAAAAAAGGCAGATTAAAACCACTTTGAGATATCGCCTTACCCCAGTGAGAATGGCCCACATAGCAAGGTCCCAAAGCAATAAATGCTGGCATGCATGTGTCAAGAAGAGAACATTCATGCACTGTTGGTGGGACTGCAAATTAATATAGCCTCTGTGGAAAGGAATATGGAGAACCATCAAAGAACTAAAAGCAGACCTACCATTTGACTTTTCAAAGACATTGCACTCAAATGTTTATAGCCGCTCAATTCGCAATTGCAAATATTTGGAAACAACCCAAGTGACAATACATGGAATATGATTCAGCCATAACGATACAAAGATTTTGTATTTTTTGTAACAACCTGGATGGATTTGAAAAACATTCTCCTAAGCAAAGTATCATGAGAATGGAAGAACAAGCATTACATATACTTAGTACTAGGCTGAAATTACTAGATCAATAACTACAAGCTTCCATGAGAGAAAAACACAATTAATTTCAAGTAGGCAATGGAGGGGGGTTGGGTAAGTTCCCACCCAGGGGGTACACTGCATGGGTTTGTGGCACAATCCTGGGTGAAGGTCACAACTCTACCTTGGACTTTAACCTTACAAAAGCAAACTATGTAACCTAACATAAGTACCCTCATATTAACCTGAAATTAAAAAAAGAAATTCTAGATTTGTATATGAAATTTTCAAATATTTGAAATACCCAAGGACCAAATAGGACATGCTCAAGATTTATGTCATGGTCTGTCTGAAAGCTGAGTGTACAGTCAGAATTGCAGGAAGAAAACACTGGGATGGGACTACATAGTAAAGGGCATAGACTGTCTGCCTGTGGAGTTTTGTATCTATGGATAGTTGGGAGCTTCTCAGAGTTTGACAACAGGTAAACAGCAGAAGCAGATTTTTTCCCAGAATAGAGGAAATGTATGGAAGAAAAGGAGAGGCCAGTGGGCGGGTGACCTGGAGGCTTTCGAAAGGCCCAGGAGAGAAGGGACCAGGGATAACTATGGGGGAGTGACAGTGGGTGACAAGGACAGGAGAGAACTTTAGGACGCAGATGGAGAGGACTCCAGCAGCAGTGGCGAGAGGGGAAAAAGAAGTGGCAAGGCAGCTTGGAGCCCGGGTAACAGGGTGGAAGGCAACACCATTTCCAGGAGGAGCAGGCACTTAGCCTATAACCTTATGACACGTTTCCAGCATGCGTGTTCCTTCCCACACACTTTCCAAAGTGTCCACCCAGGCAAAGGGCTGCTCACCTCTCCTAGCCTTGACTTCTCCCAGCATCGCTATTTTTAATGCCTCCTTCTCACCACTCCCAAAGCCTATCCCTTTGCTTTCCTTTCCCTCTCTCCTTCCATGGCCCTATTTCTTCTGCAGAATTGTAGTTTCAGTAAGCCTCTCTCCTCTGTGAGCCTTCCCTCCCACGGGCAGCCCACCCACCTACCCTGCTCCTGCAAATGAGGCTTTTAAAGCTAATTAGCTGGGATTTTTTTTTTTATCAAACACAGAAGCCATGCATTTAAAGAAGCAAGACCAGGTGACTTTGGCCTATTTTTAGTGGCTATAATTTGTAGGCTGTAGCATCGATTGTCACAGCAGTGCTCAAGAGCTCAACTTCAGAGCCTCAATGCCTGAGGATTTGTAAAACCTGCAGCTGGTTAGTTAATAGAGAGGCTAACTTACTGACAATGTCAGAGTCCATGGTGTGCTGGAAGCCTGCCCTTCCAGCCCTCCCAGGTGAGAATCAAGATACTGACAGGTGCAGGGAAGGAGAAAGGGAGAGAAGACAGGCGGGATGGGAGTTCATCTGCGGATGACACGAGCTGCATCCCACTTCTGAGCCCCTGGCCGTGCGGTTCCTCCATCTCAGCATACCTGGTGTCCCATCCTCTACTCTCCAGATGGCCACCTGGGCCCAAGTGTCCCCTCTGCTCTTAAGAGTCAGGATCTGATGGAAGGAGAAAGAGATCTCTTGCTCCTCTCAAACAAAGGTCATGCTCAGATCTCAGGGGCCCAGTTTCTGAAAGTGGGTAACATGTAGGTCCTAAGAAATAGAGACAAGGGGCCCATCCACACCATGGGTCACAACTCCGCAATTAGAACCAACTGCTGACCCGTGGAATTACATGGATGACTCCAGTTCCGCTCTCAAGTGAAACAGGCTGGACTCAGAGGCCACACACTCTATCATTCTACTTACACAACATGCTGGGAAACGCAAACCCACAGGGAAGAAGCAATCAGATCCGTGGTTGCCAGGGGAGGCAGGTGAGGGGAGAGGGTTGATGGCCAAGAAGCTCAGGGAAAGTATCTGGCCATGATGGGATTAGTCTGACTGTTGATGGTTAAAAAGTGATATACATTTATTAACATTCACAGAACTGGACACTCAAAAGGTGAAGATTTTACTGTGTGACTTAAAAAAACCAAAACCCCCTTCCCACCAAAAAAGAAAAAGAGAGAGAAGGAGAAAAGAAGGAAAGAGAAATGGAAGAGCTAGTGACTGATGCTCCAGATTCACATTCATCCCCCTAAGCAAACTCACCTATTTCTACAGCAACAAGACTTTGTAGCTCAGCTAAGGCTGGCCTGGCTTTGCAATTCCCGCAGGCTCTGTCTCTTTCTATCCGTGTGACTTTGGGTTCATTACCACACCTGAACAATTTGGTTAATACCTGTTTAGCTGAGAGAATTAGACAGTACAGGTTTAGGGGTTAACCTAATGCTGGGTAAACTGTACATATTTATTTATTTAGACAGTCTTACTATATTGCCCTCGGTAGAGTGCAGTGGTGTCACAGCTCACAGCAACCTCAAACTCTTGGGCTCAAGTGATTCTCTGGCCTCTAGCCTCCCAAGTAGCTGGGACTACAGGCACCTACCACAATACCTGGCTATTTTTTGTTGTTGTTGCAGTTGTCATTGTTTATCTGGCCCCGGGCTGGGCTTGAACCTGCCAGCCTCAGTGCAGGTGGCTGGCGTCATAACCACTGCACTATGGGCACAGAGCCACCTGTACACTTTTAATAAGTGTTCTCTAGTATTATTGTTATTGGCCAGGTGACTGATTTTATTCTTACAAGAAGCTTACTAGGTTGGAATTATGACTTTCTCCCCATTAAGATTCCTGGGAGAACCTTAATTGAGATTCGGGGAGATGAAATGACTTGCCCGAGGGCACACTTAGAAGTGGCAGGCTGAGGCCTTGAACCTTAATTTTGATGCCAATTCCCTCTGGCTTTGTGCTCCACCACAGCCTCATGCTCAGGACGGGGGCAGAGACTCGGTGGGCACACAGCACCCAGAGTGGGGGCAGCCTGCAGTCCTCACCCGGGGCTCAGGAAATGTAGACTTTGGAAAGGCTCACTCTGCAACTGGGGCAGGTGATTTCACCCTGCCGGGTCTCGGTCTATTTTTCAAAAACAGAGCACCATTGTTCCTTCTTTACCCTCTGACGGGTTTGCAGTAGGAACTAAATACCAATGCCAGCCCTAAGAGGCTGTAGGAGTGCCAGGTGTGACTGGGTCCATACTAGGTATCCAGCTAACAGGGAAAGAGACATGGCAGAAATCTGCTTCTCTTTACAGCCAGGTGCTCGCAGGTCACTGCCATCCAGCTCAGTCTGAGGTGGGGACACCAGCGTTCTCCCAGGGGGAAAGAACTCGTGTTCTGCTAAGCTTCTTGCTAGCGGAACTCACAAGACCTGAGCCCTGCAAATCTCCCCAGGCCCATCTCCCCTCTTGCCTGTCACTTCTGTCCTATGCCCCTCCAGGACAGAAGCTGTGGCGTCTTCATCTCTGGATCCCTGGAGGTTGGTACAGGCACTGATCAAACTCAACAGAGAAGGCATTGGCTCTGTTTGAAAAGCAACACCTGAATACTCACTGGCATTTCCACTTTCCCTGGAGAAACCTCCTACTCACCCTACAGAACTCCGTGCAGAAGCTGCCACCAGAGCCCTCCTAGATTGTTCCCTCCACCTCCGTGCACGTCCACCCTAACTTAGCACTCCCCATCCTGTGTCACGCTTCTGTCTCTGCATCTATCCTCCCTAAAGTACTGGACCTCCTCCAGATCAGAAGACATGTCTCAGATTCATCTCCATTCTCTATTTTCCTTGTACTCAAGGAGCACAAATTAGGGGACATGCTCGGAAAGGTCTGACTGGCTGGCTAAATGAGTGAATCAATAAATTAGTTTTCTTGGCAATTAATAACACGGTGGGGGTGGGGGAAGGGGAGAGCAGAGAAAGAAAGAAGGAGGGAGAGGTGGGGAAAGGGAGAGCAGAGCGAGAGAGAAGGAGGGAGGGGGTGGAGTCGTGGTGTGTGCCACACCTTTTGGGGGCAAGACACGATTGTAAGAGAGACTTTACCTAACAAATGCAATCAGTAACCTGGTTTCTTGTACCCTCCATGAATCCCCAACAATAAAAATAAATAAATAAAAATAAATGAATGAATTCTCTCTTCTGCATAACTCTGCTCAGGCTCCTTCGCAACACTGCTTCCTCCTTCTTGGTGAATCCCCCACAGCTCCTACCAATGCCCCATCCTTGTTTCCATTAGCTGTGGGTTGTGATCTGATGGCTCCAGTGAGGGTGGAATTGGGGGTCTGCAGCAGGTGGCAGCTGCTGGCCATGTGAGGCAGGTTTGGGGTAACACTATCTTCAAAGTAGCAGGCATGGTGAGTTGGAGGCCGAGGAGAAAACAGAAGCAGGTCCCAGCTCCCACCAAAGCAAATACCCTCAGAGATTTGCCACTGAAACAAACCCTTTTGTTCCCCTTTCTGCTTCCAATTCATTCCCCATGCTGCAGCCTGAGATAATTTTTTGAAAATAAGATCCTGTTGTTACATTCCTAAGATAACACTGTTAAGATTGTAAGACAATCTGCTAACAAAGCCAAACTAAATTTATTAGCACTCACTGCTATAATGGAGATCACCTTGAAAAAGGATTTAGAGAAAGGACTCAACATCTTAGAAAAGGTCAATAGGGTCTTGGGGTCTGGATGTCAGCGGGTTAAGGCGGGCTTTTCAAGGTGGGGAACTACCTGGTGAGGAAAAGTTTGTGGCATGGCAGGGAAGGATTGGTGAATATCACTGGAGCAAATTTTAAGAAGTCACTGTTTGGGGACCAGCAGTCCGTTTGCCCAGGTTAGCAGACTATTATATCAGACTATTGATTTGCATGGATTTTCCAAAGCAGACAATGGACATATTTATTGATTTATAGTCTGATCTTTTGCAGGCAAAATTTTCCTGGAATAAACTAAGTCATGTTGACACAAGTGGTCTCAATTCTTCGTCACAACAGCCCTGCCATGTTTGATAGGAGCGGTAGTGGTTCTCCATGTCATCAGACTTCTATCCCACCCCCTCTGCAAAACAAAAGTAAGATTTCAAAGCTCCCCATTGCCCTGATAATAAATATTAAAATCTGTAAGTATCCTAGCATGCCCTCCATGGGCCTACCTCCCTGGATTCTTCCTCCCTTCTGACCTTTGCACTCTGACCACCCTTGACCTTTTTTTAGCTCTCTGAACATGCTATGGTCCTTCAGGTCATAGGATTCTTACAGGTCTCTCTACCTGGAAATAAATAACATTGTATCTCATTGTCATGCTCACACTCAATGCTTTGTGAGATAAAAATTATAATTATCCTCCCTTTGATGATGAGAAAGCTGAAGTTCATAGAGGTCAAATGACTTGCCCAAAGTCCCACGGCTAACAAGTGGTGCACGAGAACTCAAACCTAGGTGCTCTGGTTCCAGAACAAGTACACCTAACTAGCACATTCTCCTAAGTCCTGTGTGTCCCTCCTTATTTCTCGTTTTCTCTCTCAGTCTCCTAGCCTCAAGGATGCCACAGTGGAGGTCAGGACTGGAGGGTGAGGGGGAAGCTAGGAGAAGGAAGTAACTTAACTGTGAAGTTAAATTTAAGCAGCGATTTATTAAGGGAGGGGTGGTAGGAGCTCTCTGTTTTGGGTGCAGGCAATAAAGGGATGCCTTGTCTGCAGAGAATTTAAAAATAATAAGATCAATTAAAAATTAGGGCTATAACCCAGTTATACCACAAGAATATGAGTAAAGGGGCAAGGGAGGGGAGAGGGGAGGCTGGATGGAGGGAGGGTAATTGGTGGGACCACACCTACGGTGCATCTTAGAAGGGTATAGGGGAAACTTACTTAATGCAGAATATAAAGGTCTTAACACAATAACTAAGAAAATGCCTTGAAGGCTATGTTAACCAGTTTGATGAAACTATTTCAGATTGTATATGAAACTAGCCCCAATGTAATGTGCCCCATGATAGCATTAATGTACACAGCTATGATTTAATAAAAAAAAAAAAACAAAATCAGTCTGCCTTTTTTTTTTTTTAAATCACCATGCTCTGGCATTTTAAAAAAGTGAGATCAGTGATAAATTACTCCTTTCTGCTGGGGGCACCACTGCCCCTACTGCCTTCTGCCCCTTGGTGGACCACTGAGTTCAAGCCTCAGGGGGACCCAGCTGCATAGGCTCCTCCTAAGTCCTAGGAAGGATCCTGGCAATGAGTACTCAAGATCAAACTTTTATTTGTGACTTGGAAAAGTAATATGTTTACATCATAATCAGTTAAGAACATCATCTATTTCACTCCAGCTTCCCCTCTGTCACCATGCCTTTATGTAGAGTCGTTGAGTAATCAAAGGCATGTCTGAGATCCAGTGAAGGCAAAGTTAAGCTCAAGATAGGTTTAGGTGGGGGTATATTTGTCTTCTGAAGTCACTTCCATGCCCTGTGATCAGAGGCTGCCTTGGCATAAAAATGGCTTCCAGCATAGTGCCTTAGCTAACACGACATCTATATTATGGTATGTAGGTTTTATAGTTTTCTGGCAATATTAATGTATTATAGCACCCAGCACGGTATGTGGTCGATGAAGTTTGAAATGTACAGAGGCAGAAGCTAGTCCATGGAAAATTCTTTCAAAAATTTTCACTTACTCATTAAAAAACAAAACCAAAACAACTGAAAATGAGTTCATAAATTTGACAACAAATTTTTTTAAATTATATGATATACTTAAAAAGAGTTATGAAGCAAAAATAACTTTTCTAAACCACTGATAATAAGAAACCAAAATTTGACAGAGCATGAAAGACAAAAAACTAAATTATCTTCTTTTCTCTCCATAGGTTATATTACAAATGGTTGTAATAAAAAGTGTATCATGCAATTAATTAATACAGATATTACATAATTTCCTGGATTTGTTCTGCTTATGGTATTTTTCAGTGTAAAAAATATTAAAAACTTTATCAAGTCTTTTCCTAGTTTCTGTCATAGAGTTTCCAAAACTCTTGTACTTTCCGAAGAGTGTTTTGGTTATGTTAATGAGGTGAGTTATGGTGAACCTCTGGATAGCAACAGGTTTGGGAACTAATCCCCAGAATGACCAAGTATGGGATTAGAGGGTTGAAATTTTCAGCCACCTGTCTTTGACAGAGAGACAGGAGGCGAGAAAATCACATGACCAATGATTCAATCAATCATGCCTATGTAATGAAAGCCCAATAAAATCTCTGGGCACAAACGCTCAGAGGAACTTCCTGGTTGGTGAACACATTAATATGCTTCCCTAACTCTATGGGGAGCGGACACAGAAGCTCTATGTTTCCTCTAAGACCTTACCCTATGTGTATCCTTTATAATAAAACTGTATATAAGTATACATTTTCTGGATTACCACATGTTGTTCTAGTGAATTATTGAACAATAAGGGTATTGTGTAGCCAGTTAGTTAGAAGTGTGCATGGCCTAAGGATTCAACTTGTAATTTGGTATCTGAAGTGGGGACAGTCTTATAGAAGACCAAGCCCTTAACTTGTGGGGTGTGACACTAACTCTGAGTGCTTAGTGTTAAAATTGTATTGTAGTACACGCAGTTGTATTGGAGCAGTTGGGATTTTGGAACAATTTTAATGTCAGGAAACATTAGAAACACAATGTTCCAGAATGTTCTAGAATGTTCCTGATTTCCTGAAACATGTGGTTTGGGAAGAAAAAGAATGAAAGGGTTGGGGATGAGGAACCTTTGATTCCTAGGTAGACATGGGGTCACCCAGAGTATGAGACAGCAACTGGGCTGTGGTCAGTTACCAATAGGATTTAGAGATGATGTGGCCGACTCCTGAGATGGATCACTGGATGCATAAGAAATGCAAAATTATAAGAAAACAGTGAAAATATATAATCTCTTGTTTTTGTTTTTTGTTTTTGTAGTTTCTGGCCGGGGCTGGGTTTAAACCTGCCACCTCCAGCATATGGGGCTGGTGCCCTGCTCCTTTGAGCCACAGGCTCCACCCAATCCTTTGGTTATTTTTATAAGAGCTAAAGCAAAAGAAAGGAATGAGTCAAGAATCAAATTTAGATTGTTCCGGTCTCTGGACACCTACTAAGGAAATGTGTTGGGGAATATCCCGATTCTGGCTAGCCTGAAGTACAACCACTAGCTTTACTGCCATTTCTTAAAAGAAAAAGTTATGCTGAAACAATAAATAATTTTTAGAATGCCAGACATATCTGTAAGAAAACAGGGTAGAAAAAGTAGACAGAGGACTCCTCCTGGCAAGGTGAAATCTTTAAGAAGTATTAAAGATATGATGGCTATTAAGAAATGGGATGAACAAAGTGATTGATGAATTAGAAACATGTCTCTGGAAGCTTGGGTGGACAAATGAGACCCTACCCCAGTCTCCCAGACCATTAAAGGGACCCAAATACAAACAACATTAGGTATAAAGGAGTATTTACTTAGAATTAAAAAGAAGTTGCTACAGATTACACTCCCTTGCCACCTTCGTGTTGAGTGTGAGTGTACACCTACATACTTGCCGAGGCCTATGAGCCAGACACGCTCTTATCTCCTCTCCGATCCAATTTTAGATGATCAATGCTTTAATTGCCTTTTCCAGTTCTCTATCAAATCACTATTCTTGAGGATGAAAGTGTGTTTCTCATTCCAAAGAACTGTAATTTGGAGCCCTAAAATTAGGGCTGCTTCTGTTCCGGTATGTTTCATTGCAGCCACCACAACAGATCTGGCGGGAATCCTGCCTGGACATCGTTCACCCATCACAGCCCTTCTCTAACACCAGCCAGATATTATGGGTATGTCAAGTTTAAAGATGATTTTGTGTCTTTCAATTGTAGGGACAGTTTCAATTCAAGTTAGTAATCGCCTCTCAAATGGAAATGTTCTGCTCCAAAGCCCCAGTCATCCTTCCTGGGAGATGCTGGCAGGCTTCTCTGATGAAAGCCTGTCTACACCCCATACAGGGCTACTGAACACAGAATTGGTCTATACGGACATCCCTGCTTCTATTCTACACTGATGATAATAGCCCGTTGTGTGTACAGGAATTCTTACTGGCTCATTTAGCAGATGCAGTTAATAGTGCTTGAAAGGTAGATTTGCTGCCTTCTGTTTTAAATCATAGGTAAGGGAACAAAACACATCCCCAATTTGGAAGAAGGCCCTGCAAACCTGGACCCACCCCTGCTGGGCACATTTACTTTTTATTTAGCTTCAGTTTCTGCTGGAAATCTTGGGGGCGTTGTCAGTGAATTTCTTCAGGAAAAAATCTATGCATTAACTTAACCTCATAGTAATTGACATTTATGAAACAGTGAAAATGTGCCCAGTGCATGCAATATTACCTGCCTTTTACCATGTTACTCTCTGGGAGGAAGGAAGTGTTATTGTCATTCTCATCTTGCAGCTGAGAAGACTGAGCCCTCAAGCAAATAAGTGAATCGCCTGTGGTCACACTGATGGGGAATAGTTTATGGATTCAGATAGTCCAGCTCTCTGGTCCTTGTTCCTTAACTAAATTCTCCTGCTCCAGGGGAAAGGGAAATATTTGAAGCACCTGCAACACACCTGCACTATCTCATTTAATCCCAGCAGCCCCACCAGGATTGGTGTTTACGTCTCCTTTTTGCAAAGGAGGATACTGAGGCCCAGAAAGGTGAAGCACCTGCTCTGGCCACAGTGTGGGAGAGGAGTCCAGTGCAGACAGAGGGTTTGCTCCAAGCAGGGTCCTCTTCTGCAGTCGGGTGCTGTGGCTTCCAGGTGTCATCTTGAGTCCTGACGCTCTTTCCCACCTTCTACGATGCCGTTCCGCTCTCGGCCTCCTCCCACGTCCACATCGCCTTCATCTCCTTTGGGAAACCAAAGCCTCCGGGTCCCAGGCCTCTGCAGACCTCCCACTCGTTCATCTGTGAGGCGTGAGACACCATAACAAATCCGTCAGGAATCCTGGGACACCTGTCTGTTTTATTTCTGTCCTTTAGAAAAATGACAACTATTTGCTGTCGTAAGGCAGGAGGTTTTAAATTTTATTTTATTTTTTAATTTGTTTTCCCTAAAAGAGTAAAGCTAAAGCCTTCCGGGCTCGGCTCAGTTCCCCTGGAAGGAGCATGGCAATGAGAGGGACTGGACTGCTGGGCAGTCCTTTCCCAGTTTGGCCAGACTCCTTGGAGTTAGATTCCAACATTCAGAGTTAGGAAAGCAAACACTGTCTCATTAAAACTGGAGTGCCTGTTTGATTCATTGATCATCTCACCCTAATAACTCCCTGATAAGTCTGCTCATTGTTACTAATCACCATGCTCGTGGGAGGGAGGGAGCTGCTGGCTGTCCCAGCTTTGCTTTTTTCATCTGCCCACATCCAGAGCCAGTAACAGAACCTGTGCTATGAGGACAAGGGTTTGCAGGAGAGCAGTGGGTGGTCCTGTGAGCCTTGGACGCTGAGCTGTTCTATTATGGGCACAGGCCTTCTCACCATTGGTGGTGCCCTGTCTCTGGCTGCCTGCTGGATGTCAGATGCCTTTACTAGTTTGATAAGCATGACACTACTTCCCGATGAGTATAGTGCTCCCGTTCTACAGATGGGGAAACTGAGGCTCCGTAGCAGTTTTCCAAAGTCACATCAGTGATAAGCTCTGTGGTAGGACTGAAGGTCATGAGCATTATGCCCCAAATCTCCAAACAGCCAAGGAAGCCGCTGGCACCTCTGCATCTCCTCTCCTTGTCCTGAGACTTCCCTATACTTGGGAGTGCAGGCTTTAATGGCAGAAAGGCCTCAGTTAAAATCCCAGGTGTGACCTCCAAGCCTTGGTCTGATCATTTATAGAAGGGAGATGATAATATGTCTCTCACAGGGCTGTAAGGGTTAAACAGGAACTTGTAGGGAGTGCCCACCAAGTAGCAGATGTTCTACAAATGGTAATTTTCTCCTGACATTGCCTCTCCTAGGGGTACAGGGCCCTTTCCTCTCGGGGAAAATGATCAGACAGGTTTCTTCAGGCACAAAGTTGCAGTGTAACACTCACTAATCTAGTGCACCCCAGTGCCTTCGCACAAGCTGTGCCACTGCCTGAGCCACTGGACCCTGACCTCATGTCCTCTATCCCCGGTGAGCTCCTGCTCTTTCTCCAGATTCATTTCACCTCTACTGTAACGGGAAGTCCTTACTGGTCCCATTAATTGAAATAAGTAGCTTTCAATTAACACAAGGAAGCAAGAAGCCAATCAATACGAAGCCTGTCACCACCAACCATAGGACCAGCTCATCTCCCCTCTCAGCCACTTCTCTAATTAACTGTGCTGCAGGAGCCTGTCGGAATTATCCCAGATCAATGGGAACTAATGAGATGTCAGGGAACAGGTTTGCAAAAAGGAGTCACTTGAAAATCTGTTCTTTTTTGTTGTTGTTCCAAGATCTAACTTTTCTCAGACTTTACAAATAATCAACTATTTTGTTTTAATTACTTAGGAAGATCCATGGACTTTTCAGCACAAATTTGATCTGAGATTTAAATGTGAAAATACTCAGATTTCAAACGGTTAAAAACTTCCATTTATTAGTACATTTGCTTTACTAATTTATTTGTTTGATAGACAAATAATATTCACCCTGTTTGTGCTGACTTGTTAGAGCCACTGGAGATGGGCACGTGGTTCCAGTACCAAAGCTGGGCCAGAGCTGGCAGACACAGCCCAGTTACCCTACAGCCTGGTACTGCCTAAGCTTTACTACTTACAAGAGAGGCCTGGAGGAAGTCGCCAGCTGCTTCATTTGAATCTTTCTTTCTTTCTTTCTTTCTTTCTTTCTTTCTTTCTTTGTTTCTTTCTTTCTTTCTTTCTTTCTTTCTTTCTTTCTTTCTTTCTTCCCTTCCTTCTTTCCTTCCTTCCTTCCTTCCTTCTTTCTTTTTCTTTCTTTCT
>CAUYON010155799.1:0-11703 GCA_963573935.1 Arctocebus calabarensis | reverse complement strand
TGCCTGACTAATTTTTTTTTTTTTTTTTTTCGAGACAGGGCCTCAAGCTGTCACCCTGGGTAGAGTGCTGTGGCATCACAGCTCACAGTAACCTCCAACTCCTGGGCTCAAGCGAGTCTCCTGCCTCTGCCTCCCAAGTAGCTGGGACTACAGGCACCCGCCACAACACCTAGCCTTTTTTTTTTTTTTTGTTGCAGCCATCATTGTTGTTTGGTGGGCCCGGGCTGGATTTGAACCTGCCAGCTCAGGTATACATGGCTGGTGCTTTAGCCGCTTGAGCCACAGGCGCTGAGCCTAATTTTTCTATTTTTAGTAAAGACATGGGGTTTCACTCTTGCTCAGGCTGGTCTGGAACTTCCTGAGCTCAAGCAATCCACCCCACCCAGCCTCTACACAAATTTTAAAATTATTCAGGCATGGTGGTATATGCCTATAATCCCAGACTTGGGAGACTGAAGTGGAAGGATTGCTTCAACACGGGAGTGAGTTATGATTACTCTATACTGGGTGAATTAGTGCGATCCTGTCTCAAAAAAGGGGGGGGGGGCTCGGTGCCTATTGCTCAGGCGGTTAAGGCGCCAGCCACATATACCTGAGCTAGCGGGTTCGAATTCAGCCTGGGCCAGCCAAACAACAATAATGGCTGCAACCAAAAAATAGCCAGGAGGGGCAGCACCTGTGGCTCAGTGGGTGGGGAGCTGGCCCCATGTGCCGAAAGTGGCGGGTTCAAACCCAGCCCCCTGAACAAAAAAATAGCCAGGTGTTGTGGCGGGCACCTGTAGTCCCAGTTACTCAGAAGGCTGAGGCAAGAGAATTGCCTAAGCCTAGGAGTTGGAGGTTGCTGTGAGCTGTGTGATGCCATGGCGCTCTACCAAGGGTGATAAAGTAAGACTCTGTCTCTACAAAAAAAAAAAAAAATAGCCAGGTGTTTTGGCGGGCACCTGTGGTCCTAGCTACTTGGGAGGCGGAGGCAGGAGAATCGCTTGAGCCCAGGAATTGGAGGTTGCTGTGAGCTCTGATGCTACGGCACTCTACCCAGGGCTACAGCTTGAGGCTCTGTCTCAAAAAAAAAAAAAGGGGGAGGGGGCCGGGCATGGTGGCTCATGCCTGTAATCCTATCTTTTTTTTTTTTTTTTTTTTTTTTTTTAGAACGAGCCAAAAGCTGTCACCCGGGATAGAGTGCGGTGGCATCACAGCTCACAGCAACCTCCAATTCCTGGGCTCAAGCGATTCTCCTGCCTCCGCCTCCCAAGTAGCTGGGACTACAGGCGCCTGCCACAACACCCGGCCATTTTTTGGTTGCAGCCGTCATTGTTGTTTGATGGGCCCGGCTGTATTCGAACCCGCCAGCTTAGGTGTACGTGACTGGCGCCTTAGCCCGTTGAGCCACAGGCGCCGAGCCAATCTTATCTATTTTTAGTAGAGACAGGATCTTGCTCTTTCAGGCTGTCTTGAACTTCTGAGCTCAGGTAATCCTCCCACTTCTGCCAACCAGAGTGCTGGGATTATAGGCATGAACCACCATGCCTGGCCTCTACTTTTTATTTTTCTTTTTGTTTTACTTTAAGAGATGGTGTTTTGGCAGTGCCCTTTGCTCAGTGGGTAGAGCGCCAGCCACATACACCAAGGCTGGCAGGTTCGAACCTGGCCTAGGCCAGTAGAAACACCAATGACAACTGCAACAACAAAAATAAATAGCCGGGTGTTGTGGCAGGCACCTGTAGTTGTGTCTGGCTTAATGCTTAGATTTCTTTCTCCCTCCTCCTCTGCCTTCTTCTTTTCTTTTCTTTTCTTTTTTTTTCTTTTTTGAGACAGAGTCTTAGTATGTTGCCCTCAGTAGAGTGCTGTGGTGTCACAGTTCACAGAAACCTCAAATTCTTGGGCTTAAGCGATTGTCTTGCCTCCCAAGTAGCTGGGACTACAGGCACCTGCCACAATGCCCAGCTCATATGCCTGGCTATTTTTTTTTTTGCAGTTGTCATTGTTGTTTTAACTGGCCCGGGCCACGTTCAAAGCTACCAGCCTCAGTGTATGTGGTTGGTGCTATGGGCACCCAGCCAAATCTTACATTTCTTTTATTTTTTATTTTTTTGAGACAAAGCTGTCACCTTAGGTAGAATGCGGTGGCATCCTAGCTTCCAGTGACCTCAGACTCTTGGGTGTAAGCAGTTCTCTTGCCTCAGCCTCCCAAGTAGCTGGGAATACAGGCACCCGCCACAACACTCAGCTATTGCTTTTTGTTGTTGTTGTTGTTGTTGCAGTTGTCATTATTGTTTTAGCTGGCCTGGGCTGGGTTCGAACCCACCAGCCTTGGTATAAGTGGCTAGTGCCCTACCCACTGAGTTATGGGCACCACCCAACTCTTAGATTTCTTTCTTTTTTTTTTTTTTGCAGTTTTTGGCCAGCACCCTACTCCTTTGAGTCACAGGTGCCAACTCTTAGATTTCTTAAAGCATTATTTGTTCTTTTCATTTTCGTTCTTTTTTGCCCTAGTAATCTCATCAGCTCACATGATCACACTTAAATCCTAATGACTCCTAAATTTATGTTCCCACTCAGAATCTATTTTTTGAGTTAGATGTATGTAAACATCTATCCCTTGCCATCCCATCCCTACTTTGATTATCTCATGTTAAATTATCTTCAAATGTAACATGTCCAAAACTAAATGTCTAAAACTTCTCTGCTGTTCCCAGCCCCCAACACCCCAAACAAATATATACACCTATTGGTGTTTGTCTGTTTTCTACTATTCCTATCTTAGTAAATGACCTGCCTGGAAATGACCTGGATTTCCAAGCCTGAAATTTGGAGGTCATTTCTGACATCATTTTTTTCCCCCCCCTCTTGAGATAGAGTCTTACTTTGTCACTCTGGCTGGAGTGCTGTGGCCTCAGAGTTTGAGCACAGCCTGGGCAACATGGCAAGGGAACTACAGGCGCCCACCACAGTACCTGGCTAATTTTTTTTTTCTGTTTTTTTAATAGACACAGACTGGTCTTGAATTCCTTAGCTCAAGCAGTCCTCACAGCTCAGCCTCCCAGAGTGCTAGGATTAAATGGATGGGCTAACCATGCCTGGCCCTTGACATCCATCTTCTTCCCCACTGTACATTGTCACTAAATCCTATCAATTCAACTTCCTCCATCTCTCACCAGTTCTGCATCTGTTGTCATCATCTGTGTCCATCTCTCTCCATATCCCTATGTCTCTTATTTCTCCTTTTAATTCATTTTCTATGTAGTAATTTTTTTTTAAAGCAGAAGAAATGTATTATTAACTTTTTGGAATGCTTGTTAGTACTTTCTTATTAACAAGTTACACTGGGCTTTTTATTTTTGCTTTCAGGTGTTCATTTGCGAAAGCAGCATTCCTATATTGAGCAAGGCAAGAAATGCCGTTACTGCGATGCTGTGTTTCATGAGCGCTATGCCCTCATCCAGCACCAGAAGTCACACAAGAACGAGAAGCGCTTTAAGTGTGACCAGTGTGATTATGCTTGTAGACAGGTATGACTCCTCAGCAAACCACTGATGCCTCACCACTCAGTCCCCAATATTATCAAAAGGGGTTTTATCTATATTTTACTATGGTGGCCATTGTTTTTTTAATTTTTTTTTTTTTTTTTTTTTGAGACAGAGTATTACTTTGTCACCCTTGGTATAGTGCCATGGCGTCTTAGCTCACAACCACCTCAAACTCTTGGGCTTAAGCCATTCTCTTGTCTCAGCCTCCCAAGAAGCTGGGACTATCGGCACCCGCCACAATGCCGATATAACAACGCTATTTTTTTTTTGTTATTGTTGCAGTTGTCGTTGTTTAGCTGACCCAGGCCAGGTTCGAACCCATCAGCCTTTTACACGTGGCGGGCGCTGTAACCACTGTGCTACTAGCACCAAGCCAATGGTGGTCATTTTAAAGGATAGTACTTCAAAACTGTGGTTTGTAAAGAATGTCATCAGAATCAAAAGTCATACTTTATTTAGTCTTAGGTTACCTCCCCGTAAGGCAGACTTCTTTTTCAAAACTCTGTGACCGGCCAGGAACGGTGGCTTATGCCTATAATCTTAGCACTCTGGGAGGCCAAGTTGGGTCGATTACCTGAGCTCCCAAGTTTGAGACTAGCCTGAGCAAGAGTGAGACTCATCTCTTAAAAAAAAAAAAAAAAAAAGTCTAGGCATTGTGGCAGGTGCCTGTAGTCCCAGATACTTGGGAGGCTGAGGTAAGAGACTCAGAATTTGAGGTTGCTGTGAGCTATGATGCCACGGCACTCTTCCAAAGATGACAAAATGAGACTCTGTGTCAAAAACAAAAACACTGGCTCGGCGCCTGTGGGTCAGCGGGCTAAGGCGCCAGCCACGTACACCTGAGCTGGTAGGTTTGAATCCAGCCTGGGCCCGCCAACCAACAATGACGGCTACAACCCAAACAAAAATAGCCGGGCGTTGTGGTGTGGTGGGCGTCTGTAGTCCCAGCTACTTGGGAGGCAGAGGCAGGAGACTCGCTTGAGCCCAGGAATTGGAGGTTGCTGTGAGCTGTAATGCCACGACACTCTACCCAGGGTGACAGCTTGAGAGTCTGTCTCAAAAAAACAAAAACAAAAAAAAACAAAAAACCAAAATTTTGCCGGGCGTAGTGGCTAACACCTGTAATCCTAGCACTTGGGAGACCAAAATAGGTGGATAGCCTGAGCTCACAGTTTGGAGACCAGCCTGAGCAAGAGCGAGACCCTGTCTAAAAATAGTTGGGCATTGTGGAGGGCGCCTGTAGTCCCAGCTACCTGTGCTAGAATTTATGGAAACAATTTTGTGCCCCAGTAAAGAATGATAGCTTTATCATTACAAGCAGTGTGGAATCTAGTCCCTTGGATGAGAAAGGCCTATTAGTCAGGTGGTTGCATGCAGGAGGTATCTGGGTAGCTGCCCAGCACAAGACTCTGACACCCTCCTGCCACCCCTGCTATTTCAGGAGCGACACATGATCATGCACAAGCGCACCCACACTGGGGAGAAGCCCTATGCCTGCAGCCACTGCGACAAGACCTTCCGCCAGAAGCAGCTCCTCGACATGCACTTCAAACGCTACCATGACCCCAACTTTGTCCCTGCAGCCTTTGTCTGTTCTAAGTGTGGGAAAACATTTACACGTCGGGTAAGGGTCAGAACTGCACTTCCGCTCTTATGGTCTTAACATGGAATTTTTGATCTACCACTGCAAAGTTGGGACAGTGTTTCTGCTGAGGATATAAACAGAGAGATGTTCTACCCTTTGAAAAGGGCCATTCTGTGGCGGGTGCCTGTACTCCCAGCTACTCGGGAGGGTGAGGCAACAGAATTGCCTAAGCCCAAGAGCTAGAGGTTGCTGTGAGTTGTGATGCCATGGCACTCTACCAAGGGCGACAAAGTGAGACTCTGTCTCTACAAATAAATAAATAAATAAAAATAAAAACATAGCATCTAATTACATTTCATGTAACCCTTAGAAACAAAGGTTTAAAAAATGAAATAAGGGTCTCATTACTTGTCATAACAATGGGGTCCTGTTACTATCTAGAGTAGCTATATCTTGCTCTATAACGCCTATATCTTGCTCTTACTCTATTAAAAAAAAAAAAAAAAAAGAAAGGGGCCATTCATCCTCAATACAGGGTTTTCTATTCATACATGAACTCTTGCACTGTTAGCAAATGAAGCATCTTTGATTAGGATTGATTAAGGAAATTTGTTTAGGTAGATTGAAATCTGCATCCATCTCACCCCTGGCTAGCTTTACTATGTCCTGGGTAGAGTTGGGGCATATTAGTCAGGTCTGCACAGGATGAGGAGCTGTTCTGATCTGCCCTGTCCCTGTTTGTGGACTGCTGAGTTTCCTCTTGAGGACCTAGCCTTATCCATTTCCCTTGGATGGGGAGAGCATATTCAGGGCACACTTAGCAGATAATAGAACTTTCAGACTTAATATGGGGAACCCCAAATATTGATATTACACTGAAGTAAAGAGAACTTCTGATCTTATCTCAGCTTTTTTTAGTAGTGAGAAAGAATTTTGTTCCTTTTATTAGAATACCATGGCAAGACATGCTGATAATTGTGCTGGTCCAGATGGTGTAGAAGGGGAAAATGGAGGAGAAACTAAGAAGAGTAAACGTGGAAGAAAAAGAAAGATGCGCTCTAAAAAAGAAGATTCTTCTGATAGTGGTAGGTAACTTGTTTCTGAATTTGGTTACACATGATTTTGGAACCTATTTTCCAGTATATTTATATAGGGGTATGCTGGGACAGAAAGGTGGGCGCATTACTCTTAACTTCGATTAAACTTCTGATCTTTCTACTGTCTACTGACAACAGCAGTTAATCTTTTCCTGGGGCACGTTTTCTTTTTCCTCATGGCATTCCAGTGCTTATTAATACCTTATATGCAGTGTTCAGTTAAAGCCAATTAAAGTTAATACCTTTATTCAGTTTATTCAAATTAGTGATATTCTAAGGCCAGCAGAGTTTCTTTTCTATGTTCTTAACTTTTACATTTAGGAAGCTGGTCTAGATTTTGAGCAGTGAATCCTAATGGACATGAAGAAGGTTGCTTAAGCATCTTGACTTGTGGTTTGACTGCCTGTGTCAGCCTAGCCTTGAGATGTGTTGATCAAATCAGTGAAGGTCAGCCTTTCTCTTCCTACCTTAATCTCTCCATTTTTAATTTAATATCTTGCCTATTTTCCTTTGTTTAGTGCCTTTGAGGTGTTTTGTGCCTTTTCTAAGTCATGAAACCTAAACAGGGGGTTATGCTTAGAGGTGCCAAGTCTCTCAAAGAAGAAGGATTGGTAATTTGGGAGCCATGTTTGATTAACACAGTGTTTAAAGGTGATAGATCTATAATGTAGATACCTAGGCTACTGGCATCCCAATGGGAAGGTACATCTCTGACTGAAGATTTAAAGTTTTGTGTTGGAAAAAATTGTAGAGTTTTGTTTCAAAGGATGCGCCATCAGACTGGAGAGATCAGAGTTGGTGCCGAAGGAGTCCTCTTTTTGTCTTTTGTGTTGTCAGTAGAAATAGTAGGGAGGAAATGAAATTTTTCTTTTTTTTTTTTTTTTTGTGGAGACAGAGTCTCCCTGTATCGCCCTTGATAGAGTGCTGTGGAGTCACAGCTCACAGCAACCTCCAGCTCTTGGGCTTAAGCGATTCTCTTGCCTCAGCCTCCCAAGCAGCTGGGACTACAGGCGCCTGCCACAGCACCTGGCTAATTTTTGATGCAGTTCGGCCAGGGCTGGGTTTGAACCTGCAGCCCTCGGTATATGGGGTCGGCGCCCTACTCGCTGAGCCATGGGCGCTGCCCTGAAATTTTTTATTTTATTTTATTACCATTTAATTTCTTGAGACAAGATCTTGTTCTGTGCCTGAGCTAGGGTGGAATCATCCCATAGCTCACCTAAAACTGCAAGCTCAGGTGATCCTCCTGTCTCAGCCTCCCATGTAGCTGGGACTACGGGCATCCCCCACCGTGCTTGGTTGATTATTCTGTTATTTATTTATTTATTTATTTTAGAGACAGAGTCTCACTTCATCGCCCTCGGTAGAGTGCCGTGGCATCACACAGCTCACAGCAACCTCCAACTCCTGGGCTTAGGTGATTCTCTTGCCTCAGCCTCCTGAGTAGCTGGGACTACAGGCGCCTGCCACAACGCCCAGCTATTTTTTGTTTTTGCATTTCGGCTGGGGCCAGGCTTGAACCCACCACCTGGTATATGGGGCCGGCACCCTAGTCGCTGAGCTACAGGCACCGCCCATTATTCTGTTTTTTATAGAGATAGGGGTCTCCTTGTTCAAACTAGTCTTGAACGCCTGACCTCAAGCAATGCTCCTCCCTCAGCTGCCCAAAGTGCCAGGATTACAGGGGTGAACCATAACACCTAGCCACAATTTTTATAAAATAAACATATTAGAGAACTTTAGTCATTTTATTGGTTTTATTATAAAACTTATTGTAAAAGCGTACTAAGTTTTTTATATTTAGATGTGTAACAAAGTCCCCTTCTTCTAACTTTTATTTTATTTTATTTATTTTTTTTGAGACAAAGCCTCAAGTTGTCTCCCTAGATAGAGTGCTGTGGCATCATAGCTCACAGCAACCTCCAATTCCTGGGCTCAAGCGAGTCTCCTGCCTCCACCTCCCAAGTAGCTGGGACTAGAGGCGCCTGCCACAACGCCCAGCCACTTTTTTTTTTTTTTTGGTTGTAGCCGTCATTGTTGTTTGGTGGGCCCGGGCAGGATTCAACCCCGCCAGCTCAGGTGTACGTGGCTGGCGCCTTAGCCCGTTGAGCCACAGGCACCAAGCCTTTTTTGGTTTTATTTGTTTTTTTTTTTTTTGAGACAGAGCCTCAAGCTATCACCCCAGATAGAGTGCTATGCCATCACAGCTCACAGCAACCTCCAATTCCTGGGTTTTTGTTTTTTTAGAGATGGGATCTCACTCTTGCTCAGGCTCATCTCAAACTCGTGAGCTCAAGTGATCCACCTGCCTGGGCCTCCCAGAGTGCTGGAATTACACCCAGCATTAGCAGTATATTAGGGGGGTTATGCATGTTTTATTTCCATACTTTGTTGTATAGATTGAGTCTAAGTTGTCTAAGTGCCCTTCACCCAGATAGAGTGCATTGTACCCAATAGGTGTAAATTTACCCATCCACTCCTCCTCCCTTTTTGTGGTCACTGAGTTTTTTTGTTTTTTGACACAGACCCTCAAGCTGTTGCCCTGAGTAGAGTGCCGTGACGTCAGTGCTCATAGCAACCTCTAACTCCTTGGTTTAAGCGATTCTCTTGCCACAGCCTCCCAAGTAGCTGGGACTACAGGTGCCCGCCATAATGCCCAGCTACTTTTTGGTTGTATGTCATTGTTTGGCAGGCCCAGGCTGGATTTGAACCCACCAGCTCTGGTGTATGTGGCTGGCGCTTTAGCTACTTGAGCTACAGGCGCCGAGCCACGTGGTCACTGAGTTTTTAAGTGTATTACTCCTCTAAGACGTCAATTTGCTTACTTTCTATAGAAGTACATCTCTCTTTACTGAGTATCTTTGTAGATCCTATTGTTTGGCTAAGAAATACTACCGTAAACTTTCAAGAGGCACCAGGAATGTCAGAAGACCCCAAATACTTGCAGTGATTGCAGATAACCTTGAGTTTGAGGATCCTGTAGTTGCTGTTAGTTGCAGAGACTCCTGTGTCATGTGCCCTTCTTTCTTTTTTTGAGACAGAGTCTCACTAGGTTGCCCTCGGTAGTGGTAGAGTGCCATGGGGTCACAGCTCACAGCAACCTCAAACTCTTGGGCTTAAGTGATTCTCTTGCCTCAGCCCCTCAAGTAGCTGGGACTATAGGTGCCCACCACAACGCCCAGCTATTTTTTTGTTGTAGTTGTCATTGTTGTTTAATGGGTTTGAACCTGCCAGCCTGGGTGTATGTGGCCAGTGCCCTACCCACTGAGCTATAGGCGCACCTATGTGACCTTCTTTCTCATGGACTGCCTTGCTCACATCTGTGGCTCCTCTCTGAGTCTAAAAAGACTAGCTTGTTCATTGCCAGAAGGTTCTTTAGGCTAAAGAGATTATTGATGGTTTCAGATAGATTTCTATAATTCTTTTTGTCTGCTGCTAGTTAGGAGAGCGTGGAAATTGGTTTGGGGCCTCGTACCTAGTGTCTCTACATCCCCTCTCCCAGAAAATGAAAATCATGACCAGGTTAGGTGGCGCATGCTTTTAATCCTAGTACTTGAGGACTTGATCTCAGGAGTTGGAGACCAGATTGAGCAAGAGCAAAAACCCATCTCTAAGAAAAAAAAAAAAAGAAATAGAAAAATTAGCCGGGTATTGTGGCAGGCACATGTAACCCCAGCTGCCTAGGAGGCTGAAGCAGAAGGATCACTATAGTCCTGGAGTTTGAGGTTGCAGTGAGCTAGGCTGATGGACATGGCACTGTAGTCTGGGACAACAGAATGAGACTCTTGCCTCAAAGAAAGAAAACAAAAGTCACTTTCGGGTCCATCCCATTGATGTATTACAAAGGCCATGCAGTCGTAATTGTCCCAGAAATTCTGCCTACTGGTCATCTACAGAAATTGACCAGCAGAATCTACTGCTATTTATTTATTTATTATTTTTTTTTTTTCCAGATTTTGGCGGCGGCTGGGTTTGAACCCACTACCTCTGGCATATGGGGCTGGCGCCCTACTCCTTTGAGACACAGGCGCCACCCACCTATTGCTATTTTTAAGGCCTTTGGCTAAAGTATTTCCAAGGCTTTGACCCTATTAACCTTTGTGTGCTTCCCCTATCAATTCTGACTGAATTTATTTAGTTTTCTAGGCATTGTGCCAATTCAGGCAATAGGGGGCTTGAATAAGTTCAACAGGGAACCATCGCATTCTTGACACACTGCCATCCACCATTTACCCCCATGTTTTCACTTAGGAGAAATAAGGCATTTTGTCCTAGAGATCAGCATTTACTCACAGATCTCTAAATTTAAACATTTTGTTCCAGATAAAGAAAATGTACGTTAATAACCTATGCTTGTAGAGAAGGAGAAGCCGTGTACATTTTGTGTCACAGTAATGAAAAAGGACTAACACAAGCACTGTTTGGATCAGAGACCCAAAGCTGTATTAACATACTCCTCATCGGTATTCATTCTATAGTAGTTCTTTCACTTATGCTTTTTATTTATTTATTTATTTATTTTTGAGACAGCATCTTGCTATATTGCCTGGGCTAGAGTGTAGTGGTGTCATCGTGGCTCACAGCAGCCTCAAATTCCTGGTCTTAAATTAAGCAATCCTCCTGCCTCAGCCTCCCCAGTAGCTGGGATTCCAGGCACACAGCTACCATGCTCAGCAAGACAGAAATTCCTGATGCTGTGGCACTCTAGCCTAGGGCAACAGAGTGAGACTCTGGTCTCAAAGAAAATGAAAGTCATTTTGGGATCCTGTTGACAAGGATAATTGTCAAAGAGTTCTTTTCAAACTATTGTTAATAATTTCTTCTTAAGGCAAGTTTATAGGTTAATTCCAAACTATACCAGACCCAGTGGGTCATTCATAACCCCCTAGGCCTTCTCCCTAATGACATACTGTTCATCCTTGGTAAAGTAAGTGGTATATAAAAGTGAAGGAACTGTAAGAGCCTGAGGTGGAAGACCACATGATGAGTTTGAAACCAACCTGTACAATATAGTGAATCCCTTCCATCTCTATAAATGAATTTCTTTCTTGCCCCCTGACAAATTCATACCCACTCCTTCTGCTCATTTAGATGAGCAGGACCACATTTCCTAAGGTCCATCTCAGGCTTTGTGTCCTGCTTTATCCTGGTATAGTAGGTAGAGAGAACATTTGCTTTCTTTTCTTTTTTTTTTTTTTTTTGGAGACAGAGCCTCAAGCTGTCACCCTGGACAGAGTGCTGTAGCATCACAGCTCACAGCAACCTCCAATTCCTGGGCTCAAGCGAGTCTCCTGCCTCCGTCTCCCAAGTAGCTGGGACTACAGGCGCCCACCACAACGCCCAGCCATTTTTTGGTTGCAGCCATCATTGTTGTTTGGCGGCCCGGGCTGGATTCGAACCTGCCAGCTCAGGTGTACGTGGCTGGCGCCTTAGCCTGTTGAGCCACAGGCGCTGAGCCCATTTGTTTTATTTTCAATTTAAATACTGTTTCATG
>CAUYON010155798.1:0-53904 GCA_963573935.1 Arctocebus calabarensis | reverse complement strand
TTTTGGTTGGAAGATTTTTGATTGTTTCTGTAATCTCAGTGCTTGAAATTGGTCTGTTCAGGAGCTCTATTTCTTCCTGGCTCAGTCTAGGGAGAGGGTGTGATTCCAAATATTGATCCATTTCCTTCACTTTGTCAAATTTCTAGGCATAGAGTTTCTGGTAGAATTCAGAGATGATCTCTTGTATCTCTGTGGCATCAGTTGTAATTTTAGATGTGTAATTCTTGATACACACCACATTTTCATCTCTTTAGTCTCATTTTCCAATCTCAGATAATATAGTTCTTAAGAAGACAGAATCTGAAGTCAAAGTGGCTATTTGAACACAGTGGCTTTGCTAGGCAACACAACATCATTTCCATCCTTTGTTCATAAAAGGGAGATCCAAATAATACTTACCTCAAAAGGCAAAATGGTGGCTGTGAGGATCAAAGAAGGTGATAACTCAATTCAATGTTTGTAATAGTAACTGGAAACAAGTAAGTGCTGACCATGTCTAAATTATTTGCTATTACTATTGTTGGGGTAGTTCTTATTTTCTGTTCAGCCATAGATTCATCTTCCAAACTAGGTTTTTCATACCCTTGGACTCATCCTTGTCTTTTAGGCCTTGCTGCTATTTCCTGTTCTGAATTCCCCTATCTGTGGTCTGTTCATTCTTCAACATGGAATCAAGTCTCCTTCATGAAGCCAGCCCTGGCCACTCCTCACCCAGACAAAGGTCACACTTCTGACACTTCCCTCCCCTAGACTTTGTGCACTCCCTGATCCCAGCATTGACCAACTCAGGCCTACTGTCCACTTTCTGTATTGAGTCTAGAGTGCTGTGACTTCTGAGACAGGGTCTATGCAGCTAGCACAGCCTTATTGAAGTCCTGTCCTGGGCCTGGCTCTAGGCACCTTCTGAGGATACCACATGGCTCACACACAGCCCCTGTCCTCAAGATACAGACAAGAAAACAATATTAAGATCTATGGTGATGATAAAGGTGGTACCATGTGGGCACTTTGATGAAGCTCCTGCTCCAGCACAGTCCTTGGCAGCCACTAGGGAATAAGGGAAGAGAGGAAGGTGGAAAGTAGAAATCCCAGGAAAAGGAAAGAATGGAAAGGAATAAAGAAAGAGAAGGGGAGAAGAAAGAAAAGAAAGATGGAGACTTTACCTCTTTTGTGTTTACATGGATGGAGCTGGAACATTTTCTTCTTAGCAAAGTATCTCAAGAACAGAAGAAAAAGTATCTAATGTACTCAGCCCTACTATGAAGCTAATTTATAGGTTTCATATGAAGGCTATAACCCAACTATAACACAAGAATATGGGGAAAGGGGCAAGGGAGGGGAGGGGTGGGGGAGGTTGAGATGGAGGGAGGGTAATTTGTGGGGCCACACCTATGGTGCATCTTGGAATGGTACAGGCAAAACTTACTAAATGCAGAATAGAAATGTCTTCATACAATAACTAAGAAAATGCCATGAAGGCTATGTTAAACAGTTTGATGAAAACATTTCAGATTGTATATGAAACTAGCACATTGTACCCCTTGATTGCATTAATGTGTGCAGCTATGATTTAATTAAAAAAAAAAAAAAGGGAAGAAATAGCCAAGGTGAGATAAGTGGGAACAAGCAAGTTGGGAGTTCCTATGCTTATAGAAAGTAAAAATTATGACAGAGTAGGAGCTCAAAAGACCCAGATTTGAGTTGTAGCTCTGAAACTTATTAGTTAGGTATATAATCTAACTAATATATATAATCTCTCTGGATGTTGCTTTTCTTGATTTTTAAATGGCAAATGATCTTGTTCTGCTTGACCTGGCAGAGTTGTGAAAAGCTAATGTCATCAGCCTTGCTAAGGAGTCAAATACAGGATGTATCAGCTGGGAATCTTTAAGTTGCAATTACAAACTTTTAGCTCAGATTTGCAAAGGAAAAGGGGATTTATTGCTTCTAGGACTCTGTTGCTCTCTACTTCTTTCTGAACTCTGCTACTCTGTTTAATTTCTAACTCACAGTAAACCTCTGGCCGTGATACCTAATGGGTCTTCAAGTCCAGTCCAGTAGGGAGGACTGCCTGCCCTCTGTCTCTTTGCCTCAGTTTCCTTGTCCTCAACCAGCTCTGACTAGGTCACAGGCCCATCCCTGAACCAGGCAGTGAAACCAGGAAATACAGTGGGACAGTTGACTGGTGCGAGTCTGGATCCGCTGGGTGTGGAATCCATCCCTCACAAACTGTGGTAGCTGAATGGGAGAGGAGCGCTTTCCTAAAGGTCCTACAAGACACACTTTCCCAGCATCAGGGAATACTGTGCCGCAAGAATAACTGACCATGGAATAAGATACTTTTATTTTCTTCTCTGTGAAGAAGAGTTTTAATGGCTTAAAAAGAAAGGAAAGAAATAGTTGGAGGAGATTCGTAAAAGTCAAAGGACCAAATTTCAAAGGGAGATTTTACTTAATAAACAAGAGAGAAAAAAAGACCAGAAATTTAACAACAATAGACAAATACAAGGATTTGGGTGGGGAAAAGCTTTTTCTTTATGCATTTTGGAGGAGACTCTTCATAGCTAGTTGTGCTAGCCTCCACCATATTAGAGGACTATTTTACAAGACTGTTTTCACTTCCTTCCTTCATAACTTCTTTTTAAGGGGGTTGGCCTCAGTCCCAAGGAATAAGATTAGGAAAACTTCATCCTTAGATGAAATAAGATGTAATTTGTGGAATATTAGAACCTTAAGTTTAAACTAGCAATTCTTAGAAATGTACACTTTTATCGCCAAAAAGGTAGCTATGCGTAACGTGGAATTGATTCTAATTTTCAGTGATTAAATGGGGTCAGACTGAAAAGAGTTGAAGCAGGGAAAATTATGAAAACTCTAATAAAATTTTATTTGGGAAAGGCAGACAGCTGCAGGAGGCATGCTGTTGCTGCCCCTGAGGAGAACAGGGAGTCTTAGGAGATCTGAAGTAAACAAACTTAAAAGAGACTTTGAAAGGCAGAAAATTAAACAGCTATTACTCAAAAAAGAAATCGTCAATTTAAAATTGCCTTCTGTGTTTTGGAAACTTTGTATTCATTATCTCATTTAAACCTCATGGCAATTTTACTTCACAAAGGGAAGACTCAAGCTTAGAGAAATTGAATAACTTAGGTTTCTACCACTGTTGATTGGTAGAAGTGGGGCATAACTGGGGATCAAGTGGGGTCAGTGCCATGGAACTTCCTGTGAATTTCATTTATTTTGATTCTTCCCTCAAATTTAATATATCCTAAGAATCAATTTTTGTGAATTTTCCAAAATACTGAGTTGCATGCCAGAATTGAATAAAATATTGTGAAATATTTCACTATTTTAAATTTGGGAAGCAAAGAGAGGGCATTATAGACTCCAAAGAGAGGGAAGTCTTGTTCTTTAAGAAAAGGAAACTCTGAGTCAAAAGACAAGTATTTCCAGAAATCTTAAAAAAAAACAAAAACACAACTTGTCACTGTTTAATGGCAACTCTGATTTCTTGAGATAATTTTAAATGTTCCTAAAAAAACGTTTCTAAGGCCAGAGAAGTTTGGGGAAAGCTCTGCTTTATGCTTGCCTCTTGGATTCCGGTGTTGATAGCATATGGAACCTAGGAAGTTGTGCCTGCACCAAGAGTCTCCAGTGAGCACTCAGGAATGAACTTGGTTGTTTTTGGTTGCTTGCACCTGGTGGACAGGCAGAAAGATGCAAGGCAGAAGTCCATAGAACAGTTAGGAGGGTTTCAAAAGAGATATATTAGAAAGACTCAAAAATCTAAATGGATCTTTAGCAATTTAAACAGAAACTTAAGTAACTTGGAGCTTTCTTGGGGATTTCAAGCCCTGAGAAGCTGACTTCTCTTTCAGGGAGTGCTGCGTATGGCCTGCACTAAGAGGCCTCTTCATGTACTGGAGACCTGGAATTATTTTCCTCTAATTTGCTATCGGTTAGCCTGTCAGTACAGTGACAAATGCCCACATAGGAAAGGCTCTGAGAATTCCTGAGATATGAACTCAACATTTCTCAAACTTTCTCGATCTTGTACTATTTACATACATGTCTATCTTTGTTTTGTTTTGTTGTGGAAACATCTGTTAACATCTTCTGGTTCACAGTGAGTAGAATGAAGGCCCAAGATGTGAACAGGGTCAGACTATGACCTTTCAAGGCCAAAGTACTAAAGAGAACATAGGACTGTGGCCTTATCAGATGTAACTTAAAAGAACACTAAACTGTAAAGCAAAGTAGAGAAGTCCCACAAGTTCTAGTTTACTAAATGATGAAAGCACTTATCCCTTAAACATGCAACGTACCATTTTTAAAGTGTATAAATGTGTTCAAAAGTCATGACTATAAACAGGCACAGAGAGAGTGAGTAAATTGCATGTCTAACCCTGAAGTGTGTGGTGGAACTGAGGTAAAGAATGAGGTAGCGTGCTTTTGAAAAAAATGATTTTTTTTTTTGAGACAAGGTCTTGCTCTGTCAGCTAGAGTACAGTAGTGATGCAATCATAACTCACTGCCATCTCAGACTCCTGGGCTATAAAGGTCTTCCTGCCTCAATCTGCCTTAGCTTCCCAAGGGTCCTTCTGCTTCATTCTGCCTCAGCCTACCAAAAATTACAGGTGTGAGCCACCGTACCCTGCCAATTTCATCCCCCCCCCACCGAAAACTCGCTTCTCATTTCTTGAAAGCAGGGATTTTGCATTTCTAGAGCTGTGAGTATCAGTATAGTTTTACTTTTGGATACTCCAACATTTAATATGGAAAGTTTGTTATTATAAAACACTAGGTGTGCCTGGCATGGTGGTGCATACCTATGGGCCCAGTTACTCAGGAGGCTGAGGCAGGAGGACCTCTTGAGCTCAAGAGTTTGAGGCCGGCCTCATGCTCTGTTTCCCCACTTCTCATTAAATTTGTATATTATACTCTCTCCTCTCCCTCCTCTCTCGCCTCTTCTCTCCCCCTTCCCCCCCTTTCCTCTCTCTGTTTCTCTCTGTCTCTCTTCTCTCTGCCTCTTTTCCCTCCTCATCCCTGCCAATAAAGACTTTTCGTACAAGCAAAAAAAAAAAACAAAAAAAAACAAAAAAACACTGTATATTATAGAGATGAAAGATTGCCTGAACTGGTTGCCAGGCAGAGCTTAGAGTAAGGAGATTTGGGACGGGGGTAGCTCCTCAGCATACTGGAATGTAGTACAATGGTGTGATCAGAATGTCAGGGCCTAGGGAAGCAGGGAATATTCTGGGCTTGCAAGAGTGGTAGAAGCTTTTCTGGGTAAATTGATGGTTCCTATTGAGGAGGCTGATTTTGGAGGCTGTAGATCTAATGCTGTCTTCATCACTATGATACACATGACCTTCAAATAATTTGAGTTTAAGGCAGCTATTCTTGTGAAGGTTTATATCAATATATTGACAGGGTTGTAGGACTGGATGGAATTTACAGGGCCCAGTGAGTACCTGTTATACATAGATGCTAAGATAAGTGGGTTAAAGGAACTGGCAGATAGAGATGCTAAATCTGCCACATTAACTTGGAATTTTACTAATATGATACAGGGCTGTGTCCATGGTTGGATCCAGGTTCTGTAAGGCCTGAAAATGATGTAATTTTAAGGGCTTTTTTAAAGGAAGAAAAGCAAAATTATGATCACAAAGTTAATAAGAAAAATAATAAATTTAAGAAAGCCTACAAATATAACAGACATCACAAAATTTAGAAATACATTAAAAAATTGTCTAGTACATTACAGTAACATTTTATTTTAAACTACATGTTGCAAACATACTTTCTAATCACTTCTCTTTGTGACAATCATTTTGAAATGTCATTTTACTTTATATATTTTGTTCCTGTTTATTTTTGTATATATTCATGGGGTGCAAATACAATTTTGGTACATTGATACATTGCATTGACGTATATTCAGGGCTTCAGCGCATTCATCACTGAAACACATGTCATTCGCATTAAGCAACCACCCATCATCCAGCCCCCTCTCATCTGCCTGTCCCTCCGAGTCTCTGTTATCCATTGTTCCGTACGTGCTTCCACGTCTGCGTGTTATTTAGATCCCATGTATGAGTGAGAACATGTGACATTTGTGTTTGAGTGGTTTCGCTTAAGATACTGGGCTCCAGTTCCAACATGTTGGTGCAAAAGATATGATTTCATTCTTTTTTACAGCTGAATAGTATTCAATTGTGTATTTGTACCACATTTTCTTTAACCCTCCATTGATGGATACTTAGATTGATTCCATAACCTTGTTATCTTGACATGTGCTGTGTTAAAACTTACAAGTACAGGTATCTTTTTTAATATATTGATTCCTTTTCCTTTGGGTAGATACCCAGAAAAGGGATTGCTGGATCATATGGTAGTTTTGTTTTTAGTTCTTTGAGAAATCAACATACTCTTTTCCATAGAGGTTGTGCTGATTTACATTCCTACTAATAGTGTATAAGAGGTTGTGCTGATTTATATTCCCACCCATAGTGTATAAGAGTTCCCTTTGCTTACATTCTCTTCCCCATTGGTTTTTTGTTTTTAATAATAATCATTCAGATTGGTGTAAGTTGATATTTCGTTGTGTTTTTAATTTGCTTTTCTCTGGTGATTGGTGATGTTGAACATTTCTTCATATGTTTGTTAGCCATTTGTTTTCTTTTGAAAAAGGTCGATTGTTTTCTTTTGAAAAAGGTCTATTGAAAAAGGTTGTATTAGTTGCAGTTTAATTCTTAATAAACTGTTCACCTGTTAGAAAAAAAAAGAAAGAAAAAGGTCTATTCATGTCCTTAACCCACTTTCTAATAATTTATTTTAAATTGAATTCCTTACAAATTCTGGGTATCAGTTCCCTGTTGGATGTCCAGCTTGCAGATATTTTCTTCTGTTCTGCAGGTTGTTCACTTTGTTGGTTATTTCTTTCGTTGTGCAGAATTTTTTTGTTTTAATTTTAAGTTCCATTTGTTTATTTTTGTTTTTGTTGCCTGTGCTTTTGAGGTTTTAGTCATGAATTCTTTACCTAGACCCATGACCAGAGAGATTTTGCTAGGTTTTCGTCTAGTACTTTCATAGGTTCATGTATTACATTTAAGACTTTAATCCATCTTGAGTTGAGTTTTGTATGTGGTGAGAGGTAGGGTAAAATATTCTCTATGCTATGAATACAGATATAATTTAATCTTGCAGCATGGTTGTTTGAAGTTTGTTTTCAATTATTGATAGGCCAGAAAAATTTCTTTGAGTTTTTCATCTTGTTATTACGAATGTCTTATAAATTTTGTGGATTTCTGGTTCAATTTAGGAAAATCTCAGTTATAATGCGCTCTAAGATTTTATGTCATTTTAAGTTCTTAGGGGAGAGTGACTAATCTTAAATATTCTGAATTAATGACCTTTTAAAAATGGCTTTTCATCAGTCTTCTCATTTAGTATCATGTTATGAGTTTTGCATTATCTTTATTGATATCGGTATTTCATGATTAATCAGAAAGAAATTTAAATTTTCTAAAATCATGTTCGTATGATTAACTTCTTCTCATAATTGTTACCCACTCAAGACTCTATTCATTATTTTTATTTCTTCTTGATAGATTGGTGCTTTTAGTATAATCTGAAAAAAATTTATAACATTTATGTCTCAGTGTCAAAATAATTTCAGTTGGTTACATTACTATTCTTTGTCACTTTTGTTTCAGATTTTATTAATTTTATATCTGAATTTTCTTTTATTTATTAAATTTAAAAATGATATCTAGTAGAAGGTACCTTTTGTATATATCCAAATCAGGTGTCATAATTTTTCACTAGTTTTACTGAAATATCTTTCCAAATTGAACTTAAAATGGTATATTCAAACTATCAAATATGCTATTCTCATCAAAAAGAAAAAAGAAAAGTATGATGCATTTATATGGAGTATATTTCTCTCAGAAGAGCACTTTGAATTTTGACTAGGTATCTGTGATAATGGAATCTTCTGCTTATTATTTTAGACATTTGGTAACTGGAAAAATTTCCCCCACACTAGGCTTTTATTTTAAACCTTTTTTGTTTGTTTGTTTGTTTGCAATTTTTTGGCTGGGGCTGGGTTTGAACCCACCACCTCTGGCATATGGGGCTGGCGCCCTACTCCTTTGAGCCATAGGCACTGCCGTATTTTAAACCTTTTATCTCCACTACCATATACTTCAGTATGAGTCATCACAGGGTACGACCCTGTGGTGGTCGCAGATTTGCTCTGTACCTTTTTGTTGTCTTAACTGTAGAGTCAGCAGAATGGGCTCCAGGAGTGTACCTGGACACCATTCCTGCACTGCCAAGGGAAGCAGTAACTTAACAGCACCCCAAAATGATATGAATCATGTAAGAATATCCCTAACTTTTTCTTTGTCCAGATGCCAGAGTGCCCACAGCCACTCTAACTCATTATGTTTAAATATGTTTTTTTCAAATATAAAAAAGTAAATGTATAAGACCATGCGAACATACTGCTGGGGTTTCTCATAGAACTTGGAAGGAAACTATGCTTGGAAGAAGCCGTTATTTTCATGGTAAGCCTGTTTCTGACTGTGCCTCACTTGTAACAAATCACTCAGGAGAACCATGAAAGGATGGGCCATAGGGTATTCTGGTTAGAAGGTGCTAGAACTGCCGTAATTTCAAATGTCTCTTGAAATTATCAGACCTTTTTCATCTGAATAACTCAGTTATGAATTTTGCTCAAGACTTTTTGGTTGAGAGTAATAGACACTCAGGTTTAAACAGTGATACATTTGGTAGAAGGAATTTATTGGCTCAGGTAAGAAACCACTGAAAGTAGGCAGCTTAGAAATAGTCATCTGGATTTAGGGATTTGAGTAGCATCATATTTGTTCATCTGTTTCTTTCTTTTTCCATTTCTATTTCTCTATGTTAGTTGTATTGTCTACTCCTGAAAAACGCTTTTTAAAAAAAAAGGTTGCAGGCAGTGTGGAGTTCTATGGTCTAAAAAGCACAAAGCTTCCTTTTCAGCTCCTATATGGAAACATCCTTGGGAATGACCCTGGCTGGCTTGGGGAAAATCTCAGTTATAATGCGCTCTCTTGGGTGTTGGCTTAGGTGTTGTGCGCACTTCTTGGCATATTTTTATGCCTCCCCATGGGACCCAAAGGGGTTGGGGCATTGTGATTCACATGTGGTAGCTGGGAGGGAGAGTCAGGTCTCCCAGAGAAGCAAGGTTTTGTCTGGGTCATACAAAACCATAATTGTCTACTACAATAGCTGAGGATAAGGCTTGGTGTGGAGTTGGCCACAGAAGTGGTACAACTCATGAAATCTACCATGAGAGATGTGCCAATCCTCATGTAACTTATACCCATTTTGATGATAATTTAAGCATCAAATTCATACTATGTCTCAGAAAGTGTTTTTTCTGTAGTGTGGAATGCTTTTTAGAATGTGTCATTTAATAGAGTTAATTCACATAACTCTTCATAAGTGTATGGGTTAAATGGGACTAAATAATTTTTTTTTTTTGAGACAAAGTCTTACTGTGTCACCCTGGATAGAGTGCTATGGCATCATAGCTCACAACAACCTCAAACTCTTGAGCTTGAGCAATCCTCTTGCCTCAGCCTCCCCAAAAGCTGGGACTATAGGCATGCACCACTGCAGCTGGCTAGTTTTTCTATTTTCTTTAGTAGAAACGGGATCTTGCTCTTGCTCAGGCAGGTCTCAAACTCCGGAGCTCAAGCAATCCATCCTCCTCAGACTCTGAAAGTGCTAGGATTACAGGTGTCAGCCACTATGCCCTGCTGGGACTAAGCAAGTTCTAAAAGTCATTCAGGTCTCTGGCTCATTTACTTTGGAATCCATTAGCTCAGCAGAGCTGATAGTTGCAAAACAAAGGGATCTGAGGGTAAAGAAACTTTCAAAGCAACATTATGTTTACACTAAAGTGGTAAAACAGATAATGTTTAATGTAAACTGTTATTGATTTAAACTCATTAAACAAGACAACTGATAATGAACATTGACATTAAAGACTGCATTTTTCTTCTTCTTAAGCCAGTTTGTTGGAGAACATTGATAGTTGAGTAATATGTGTCTTGGAGGGAAGATGGATAGTGAACCCTGAAAATAACCTTCCTTCTAAATCATTCTGCAAGGTGTTTCTCTCTCTGGGCTTTCAAGATTTTCTCTTTGTCTTTGGTCTGCTGCACTTTGAATATGTCATATTTAGGTGTAGATATTTTTGTATTTCTTCTGTTTGGCGTTCTCTGAGCTTTTTTGGATCTGTGGTTTTGTCATTAACTTTGGAAATTCTTGACAATTACTATTTCAAATATTTTTTCACTGCTTTCCTTTTCTGGTATTCTAATTAGGTGGATCTTATACCTTTGGAAATTTTCCTATAGTTCATAGATAGTCTGTTTTTTTTTTTTTTCATTGTTCTTTTGTCCTTGTATTTTAATCTGAGGTGCTTCTGTGGACATAGCTTCCAGCTCACCTACTCTTTGTGCAGCTGTTCAGTCTGCCGATGAGCTTACCAAGGCATCTTGCGTACTGTTAACGGTGTTTTTGATTGCTAGCATTTCCTTTTGATTCTTTCTTAGAATTTTCATTTCTCTGCTTATATTACTCCTCAGTTCCTTTTTTTTTGTTTTTTTTTTGAGACAGAGCCTCAAGCTGTCACCCTGGATAGAGTGCTGTGGCAACGCAGCTCACAGCAACCTCCAATTCCTGGGTTCAAGTTAGTCTCCTGCCTCTGCCTCCCAAGTAGCTGGGACTATAGGTGCCTGCCACACGCCCGGCCATTTTTTTTTTTTTAGGTTGCAGCCGCCATTGTTGTTTGGTGGGCCCAGGCTGGATTCGAACCCTCCAGCTCAGGTGTATGTGACTGGCGCCTTAGTCCGGAGCCACAGGCACCGTGCCTACTCCTCAGTTCTTGCACGTTGTCTACTTTTTCCAGTAAAGCTATTAGTTGTTGTTTTTTAATTCCCTGATAATTCCAAAATGTATGTCATATCTGAGCCTGGTTCTGATGCTTGCATTCTCTCTTCAGACTATGTTTTTGTCCAGCCTTTTAGCATGGCTTGTAATTTTTTGTTGAAAGCCAGAGATGATGCATTAGGTAATAGAAATTGAGGTAAATAGGCTTTGAAATGTGTGGCTTGATGTTAGGCTGGCTAGGAATTGTGCAGTTTTAATGATTGCTTTAGCTATATGTGCTGGAGGTTTCAAATTCCTCTAAAGTCCTCATTGTGGTTCTCTCTGTTGTCTTTGTGAAAAATCTAAGAACTTTTAAAATAGAGTCTGTGGCTCGGCGCCTGTGGCTCAACAGGCTAAGACGCCAGCCACGTACACCTGAGCTGGTGGGTTCAAATGTAGCCCAGGCCCGCTGAACAACAATGTCAGCTACAACCAAAAAATGGCCGGGCGTTATGGCGGGCGCCTGTAGTCCCAGCTACTTGAGAGGCAGAGGCAGGAGACTCGCTTGAGCCCAGGAATTGGAGGTTGCTGTGAGCTGTGATGCCACAGCACTCTATCCAGGGGGACAGCTTGAGGCTCTGTCTCCAAAAAAATAAAAAATAAAATAAATAAATAAATAAAATAAAATAAAATAAAATAGAGTCTGTACCTTTAAGCTCTTTCAGCTATAACCCACTATTATACTTGAACCCCAGTCATACGGTTTGTAAACTATAGGGAAAGAGAAGTGTTCCGTTATCTTATGACTAAACCTGTGTCCCTCTGCTGTGGCCTTCACAGTGTTTCTTGTACATCCCCCTCCCTCCCTTAGGTGAGACTAACAGGCTGGAGGAGTCTGGAGTTGGGGAGATGCCTTTCTTTCAGGTGGGGTCAGGTTCTGTAAAGTCCTTTTCCCTGGAGAGTGGGCCTCCCTTCTGGGGAATGCTTTGGGGGGAGGAGGAGCTCTTCACTGTGAAAACCTGCTGAGGTTCCTGGAGGTAAAACCCTCAAAAGGGTGGGGGCCCTCTAAGCTTGGGACCCCCAGGTGTTTCTCGCACTTAGCTCCCAGTGATTTAGCAAAGCCACCACTTGGGTGTTCTATCAGTTTCAGCTCCAGTGGATATCCGGATAAGATAATCAGTCTCAGCTATTATTCTCTATATTTACCTATCTCTTCAGATTCTGGGACGCCAGAATGCCTTGTGGCCTCTATTCTCTAATAAGTCCAAGAAAAGTCTGGATTTTCAGTTCAGTCTTTTTTCTTGTCGTAAAGATGAGAGTGATGACTTCTAAGCACTTTTTGTGTTGGAACTAAAACCAGAAGTTTCTATATTTTCGATAGCTTATACTTTTTCTAAGCCTTCCAAATGCTATGTGGTAATGAATGACTCTCATATATGGAAAGTAGTATAAAGTATTTCCTATATTCATGTTTCAGCTTTGCTAGAATGGAAGGTTCATTAGGACTGAGACTTGTCTAGATTCTTTGTCAAAAACATGTGAATTATAGATACTGAATAAACATTTAAGGAAAGAATGAATATTAGCTATGTCTGAGTATCACTTATTTTATTTTTTATATAATCTTTTTCTTAAAATTGATTCACTTTAAAAATCTTAACAACTGCTGCACCATTCTTGTGAGAAGTAACATCTGTGAAATCATATGTCTGACACGCTAATTGTATATATATTTTCTGATATATGTTGGCTCAATTTCCTAAGTATAAGAATAAAAGCTTCCTAAAATTATTCTGTATCCAACTAGTGGCATGTATACCCATGATGGAAAACAGTGCTTTTAAGTAACATATAACTAAAATACTGATTTTTATAAGTTTCTCTTAAAAAGTGACTGTTAGGCTCGGCGCCTGTGGCTCAACAGGCTAAGGTGCCAGCCACGTACACCTGAGCTGGCGGGTATTAATATAGCCCACACCTGCCAAACAACAATGACGGCTGCAACCAAAAAATGGCCGGGCGTTGTGACAGGCGCCTGTAGTCCCAGCTACTTGGGAGGCGGAGGCAGGAGACTCGCTCGAGCCCAGGAATAGGAGGTTGCTGTGAGCTGTGATGCCATGGCACTCTATCCAGGATGACAGCTTGAGGCTCTGTCTCAAAGAAAAAAAAGAAGAAAAAAAAAGAGTGTCTGTAAAACAGAAACACATTGTCCCAAGTAAATAGCACAGGAATAAACTTGGAGTTTCTCTGATTCTGCATAGGAGTGGGAATGTCGATTCTGTATAGGAATGGGACTGTCATGGACACCTTCTGCCAGTCTCATCATATACTTTTTTGGGGGGGACAGAGCCTCACTTTGTCAACCTCGGTTTTGTGCTATGACATCATAGTTCACGGCAACTTCAAACTCCTGGGATCAAGTGATTTTTTTGTCTCAGCCTCCCAAGTAGCTAAGACTACAGGTGCCTGCCACAATGCCTGGCTACAATAGAGACAGGGTCTCACTCTTGCTCAGACTGGTCTTGAACTCCTGAGCTCAGGTGATCCACCCGCCTGGGCCTCCTGAGTGCTAGGATTACAGCCTTGAGCCACTGCCCCTTCCCACACTTTGCATAATAATATCTCGTTGTGCCATTCTTTAAATCTGAAAGTCTCCTGTTAAAATTTTCCCAGCAAGAACATTATTAAGAAGTTATATACTTTCTAGCAACACAGGACTGTCTAAGAATTTGCCACATGAAACCCAGAAATTGCTTGAGAGGCCTCTGGCCAAAGGAGGTTGCAGACATAACATGTAGTTCAGTGATTCCCCAAATGCTGATCCTTAGACTGGCTGCTGCAGAATCACTGGGAGGACTTTGGATAAATGATTCCCGAGTCAAGCTTGGGAACCCATAGAGACTCTGCACAGATCTAGTGGGTGAGAGATAGGGGAGTCTGATTTAAGAGTGTGATGATGTATGCTCCGGTCTACGCAGTGATCACTGATGGGTTTGGACTCTATTTAAGAGTTCAACATACATTATGACACTTTTTTCCCTCTTTCTGAATAAAGTAACAATGATTTAATTAAAAAACTGCAGATCCTGAATGTGCCATTCTTCTGAAGAAGACATCAAGAGCTTTAAAATCTATTTCAGGAAGGATAGGGGTTAAAGTTGTTTGAGTTAATTTGAACCCTAATAAATGATATCTGTGTATTGAGAAGCACTTATTTATCTTGTTTACAGAGGTGGAAATCGAGAGGTAAAATGCCTAAACAATTTTCCCAAGTCATGCTATGTCATATCAGAAGAAAGCAATGCAGAACGTTCTGTCTCTGCTGATGGAGCTACCCTGTATCCACCATCCCTGACTTCCGTGCTTGTACATTTGGAATCAATCATCACAGGCATGCATAGCTGCAAGCATTTGGTTTCAGGAAAGAGGTTTAGAAAAGCTAAGTGGTAAAAGGAATAAGGTTGGATCAAATAAAAAAGCTGCATTGATGAAACTGGAGGAGGAAATGGAACCAGACCTCCAACCCTCACATTTCATCTTAGTACATAAAATGTCTTTTTACTAAAGCCAAGCAAAGCTCAGGAAATACTAAAAGCTTGGCTTTGGAAGCCAGGCAGCTTGGATTTTTCTTTAAGTATTGCGTTTCAGAAAATGATTAAGCTCAATATTCTCATGTATTGTCCTTTAATTACTAGTCCAAGAACCCATGCTTCACTTTGCACTAGTGAAGCAAAGGCATGTGGGCGGAGCAGAGGCATTTACTGTGTTTTCCCTTTGAGTTTTTATTTCTGGTCAAAGTTAAGTAGAGGTAGGTAGGAGGAGCTGGGGAGAAAGGTTGGTTAACAAAAATACAATTACAGGTAGATAGGAATAATTAGTTCTAGGGCTGTATATCACTGTAAGGTGAACTTAGTAATTTATTGTATGTTTTCAAAAAGCTAAGAGAAGATTTTGAATGTTCCCAACACAATGATAAAAATTTGAGGTTGAATTTGCCCAATTTGATCTTTACATAATATATATATATGTATCAAACTCAGTTTTCCACAAATATGTACAATTGTTATTGACAACTAAAAGTAAAAGGAAAAAGAAATATGTGGGTCACTATCAAAGTTTTGAGACAGACATTATTTCCTTTCCCAGAAACACAGTTGACAGCATCCCTTAAGATTTTCCTGTGCAGGTCCCAGCTTGCTCGGTTTATCGTTGTTTCTGGGAGGGCCTCATTAGTTTCTATCTGTGCAGGTTTTACATTTCTTTCCTTTTTTTTGTGGAGACAAGAGTCTCCTTTTATCGCCCTTGGTAGAGTGTCGTGGTGTCACACAGCTCACAGCCTCCAACTCCTGGGCTTAGGTGATTCTCCTGCCTCAGCCTCCCAAGTAGTCGGGCCTACAGGCGCCCGCCACAATGCCCGGCTATTTTTTGTTGCAGTTCGGCTGGGGCTGGGTTTGAACCCCCAACCCTTGGTATATGGAGCTGGTGCCTTACTGACTGAGCCACAGGCGCCGCCCTTCATTTCTTGATTTTTGTGTATCTCAGAACTTTCATAACTATCCAGATACTATGCTCTGAAGTTACCTTAAATATTTATTTATTTCTCTGTTTAGTTATATTACCAATTTATTATATATGTAAGTTTGTTTTCAAATAGGGCTGGTATTTTTCTGATCTAATTTAATTCTTGAAATGCATAAAGCATATACACATTCAAAACTATAAGAATATATAAAATATGTACTCAGAGAAGTTTCATTTACACCTGTTTCCCCTACCTAGTTTTTACCACCTCCTCCCTCATAGGTAATCATTTTTACTATTTTTCTGGCTTTTCTTTTCATTCGTTGTTTTTACACATGGAAGTGTGTGTGTGTGTGTGTGTGTGTGTGTGTTTTCATTCATTCTTGTTTCTCCTTTTTTTTTTTTTTACAAAAATACAAAATACACTTGTTCTGCATATTTTTATCCACGTATATAACGTAGACAGATATCAAGGAGAATGCTTATAAACTACGAATTTTCCCGTAACTCCCCAGGCACTCTGAGGTGGTTCCCCTGAGTTACTAGTTCATCTTATTCTTAGTTCTTCTTGCTTCAGGTCTCCAGACTAGACTGTTTGCTTTAACAAAGATCTGTTGTTAGAGGGTAGTATTTATTACCCCATGTTAAGGAAAGAACTTGAGAAAAAACACAGTGTATCCTGTTTGTGTGCTAACTCACTTATAGGTTATCTAAATAGTATTGATACAAGGTAGCCAAGAAGGAAGTGGTTTTGCCTTCCTTTCCTCTTCTGAAAATAAAAAATCCAGGTGGGGTACCCAGAAACTATTATTTTGTTTGTTTTTTTCATTTTGTTCAAGATGCCTGAGTGTCTTTTTCTCTGTTTTTTCTTTCTTAAACCATTGCTGAGAACTATTATAGGGCAGTGTTGTTATTAGACTCCTATGTGAGGGACCTTTTATTTTGTAAGTAAATTATATTAGGCATCTAGAACAGCCCCCCCATCACTGTTCTGTAAAATAAACATATTTGCATTGACTAGAGCAGAAAAACACCAGTATGTGTATAAAAAAATAAAGAAGCCAAATGTAATAGAATAGATGGTGTAACTGGGATTTGGGTAGAAACACAAAGCATTTTTTTTTCCTTATTTGCAACATTTATTGACAACAAGGCACATTGTAAAGAAAGAAAACAACCTTTCCAAGGAAAGATTTTCCAGTTGAACTCAAAAAAAGACTCCCAGTGGTATGTTTACTTCCTGTTTTTCTGCTTAAGGAAGACAAAGTTGGAGCAATTAAACTTCTGGAAGTTAACTATTCCTTCAGTGGTTTCTTAGTGATAAAAATGGCTCCATATCAATATTTATCTACATTTTTACATGGTAATATATAGAAAGCAAATTGCATAATAAATTTCCAAAAAATGGACATAATACTGTATACATAAACCTTTAGAAAAAAGGTAGTAATAGATAGATTATGAGCTCCATAGCTTTTTTTATATTAAAAAGTTTGAATTTAGTTATAATATAATAATATATATCTCATATATCAAATATATACATGACAAAATATGTGCATATCATGATTTACTTAGTGGTTTTCTTTTCTGAAAACTATCTGAAACTAGTTTCTGTATAAACTACTAAGCTAAAAAAAGATTAGCTTCAAAAGTATTCTATTTTTATTTGGTGAAATAAATTTTTAAGAAATTTAGCATTGACCTAGGAACAAGATATAGTAGCCCTTTAAAAAATTCAGTGTTCCGACTTTGAAGTTTTTAATGGAGTAAACTTCTAAGTATATTTTGCTCTTACAATAAAAACATTTAACCTTAAACCATGAAAAACTACATTAGTATTCTATCATCTTCTTCATTACAGATGAAAATGGAATTGTTAAGTTGCTGAACCTTTATTAGTGTTCACAAAAAAAGTGAAAGGCATCTCTTTTGTGTATAGCAAAGCTTTTTCTGAGGAATTCTAATGGTTAATCAGAAACATCTCTTCTGATACAACTGTGACTTACCAGGTTCTTAAAAGTATTGGTATTATGGTGTTAATGAGCAGAATTGAGTATTAATGAAGGTGAGGGACAAATGTGTGCCCTCTAACTACCGATGTAAGAGAAACTGACAATGAGAATGACAGGCTCATTAGTATATTTTTTTCCTGGGATCTCACTTAGACTAGAACCTGTGACTGGCTGGCTAAGGCCTCACACAAGTGGGTTTATAAATGGCTCTGTCGTGGTGTAGTATGACAGCATCCTCAGTAGGGTACTGGCCTCTATAACACTTCTCCATGCTTGGAGGAAGGTACATGTCTGCCAAGAAGATGGGTGTTGCGGTTTATACTCCTGGGCTTTTACTTGGGAGATCAGAAGCATTCTTTTTCTGGTTTGTTTCCTCCAGTGGGTATTGACCTTGGCCTCACTCCCTTATTCCATTATCAAAACCTGCCCTGACAGAATTGTTTCTGAAATCACACCAGGTAAATTCTCATTAACTTGTTTTCTTTTCTTTTTTTTTTTTTTTTTTATACAGTCTCACTCTATTGCCCTGATAGAGTGCTGTGGCATCATTATAGCTCATTGCAACCACAGACTCTTAGGCTCCAGTGATCCTCTTGCCTCAGGGATTTTTTGCTTTTTAGTAGAGATGAGGTCTTGCTCCTCAGGCTGGTCTCAAACTCCTGAGCTCAAGCAATCCACCTGCTTCAGCCTCCCAGAGTAGAACACGTGCCTGGCTCTCATTAAATATTTGAGCCTTTCCACTGCCTGCCACTGAGGTCTGCAGATTATTTATGCCAAGATAAGATATATTTTTAAGAATTTAAATTTTATTTGTATTGTATTCATATAGTTTATAATTCAAAATGTAAAGAAAACAAGCTGGGCGTGGCGATGTGCACCTGTAGTGTCAGCTATTCAGGAGGCTAAGGGTGGGAGAATCCCTTGAGCCCAGGAGTTTGAGGCTGCATTGAGCAATGATCTCGCCACTGCCTGGGTAACAGAGTGAAGCCCTGTCTCTTAAAGAAAGTGAATCAGGCAGAGGCCTAGCAGGAAGCAGATGGTACTGTCCAAAATAGGATTTTTCCAGGAGAGTTTATTTATAGATTTATAGGGAGACCATTTACAAAAGCGGGGGATGGGAGGGGAACCCCAGTAACTTGGCTTTTAGGGAAGAGGAGAAGGGAGTAGGTACGGGAACTTAGGGAGTATGTTCTGGAATTCAAGAGTGAATTCTAGGGAGCCCTTTGGGAGAGGCCACAGCTTTCTTTAGAAAGAAAGCCAACTCCAGGAGACCTTGGTGGAGGGAGCCAGGTAAAACATACTCGGTCTTCATGCGTTTTTCTCCCTCTGATCTTTTATCCTGCCTTCCGTTGTCCAAATCTACAAGAATCCAGAGGCAGAGAATCCTTTCCTATGAACTATATAAAAGGTCGGCCTCTTGAGGCACAGGCAGGGTGCAAGTAGGTCACAAGGAGAAAATGGTAATTCCTAGCAGCAGAGAAGTTTGGCACTAGTCTGACCAGAGCAAGGCCCTGTCTCCACCAAAAAGAGAAAAAAAAACTTAACTGAGTGTGATCGCACACGTTTGTAGTCCCAGCTACTTGGGAGACTGAGACAGAACCATTCGAGCCCAGGAGTTTGAGGTTGCTGTGAGCTATGATGATTCCATTGCACTCTAGCTGGAGCAATACAGCAAGACCCTGTCTTTGAAAAAAAAAAAGCTTAATAAAACGAAAGTGTGGGACAAGGCTCTCTCCCACCTTAGTGCCCCATTCTCCTCCACAAAAGCAACCATTTTTACCAGAGCCTTCCAGAGATCTCAATACACTCCTGTTGTTTGGTAAGTTAATAGAGGAGTGGAAACTATTTTTATAGACTTTTTACATTTGCCTAAAGCAAACCTTGTTGCTGAAAAGGAGCCCTTCCTGTGTGCCAAAGGTTTGCTGAAGGTCACTTCAGACAAGATGACACATACCATGTTCCTGTATTCTGGGTACTTTGTATGGACAATTTTGCCTTAAAAATAATAAACACATGTGATTATGACATTTTATTTCTTAAATGGAGTTTTCAGTGGTTCCAAAGTACAGTTTCCTAAGCTGCTGACCATGGATGGATGCTGAATTTCAGGAATGACAAATTGCATACAAATGTCCAGATGTTATGTACACACATGTGCACTTTTCATGGGGGGAGCTGTGGTTTTCATCAAATTCTCATAGAGATATTTGAGTCATAAAAGACTCAGAAACATTGGAATAAAGGAGGTTTAATTCCTTTGAAGTGTCTTCTTCCTTTCATTACATATTCTTGACTTCTGCTTTCCTAGTGTTCAATAGGCTGGACTCAGGGAATCAAGCAATATATTTCATGACAGTGAAATTTATAGTTCCTAGTAACTTGCAAACAGATTCTGTAGTGTAGTGGATTAATGTGTTCTAAATGATTCTTAAAATCATCAGTGTGATCTTGGTCATGAAATTGCACTATGACCAATTCATATAATGATGTAGATTTATGTTCGATAAGAATATTTCAGTCATAGCTGGGTATTGTGGTGGGCGCCTGTACTCCCAGCTACTCTGGATGCTGAGTCGAGAGAATCACCTGAGCCCAAAGAGCTGGAGGTTGCTGTGAGCTGTGACACTACGGCAGTCTATTGAGGGTGACAAAGTCAGACTCTGTCTCTAAAAAAAAGAAAATAATAACAATAATAATAATAATAATTCTATCCTATGGGCTCCACAAGCTAAGAATTAAATCTTTTGTTCTATGTTATCTATAAAAGCACAGAGTTTGGAAAACTGTGGATCTGCTTGATTTCCACATGATCTTGGTCTTCTTGTAGAAGAATGTTAAAATCATCACATGCTCTTTACTGTTGCAGGAAGTAAAAGGTGTTGCAGTGGTGCCCAGAGAGGGGACCTGAGCAGAGTAGTTCATGCCAGGTTTATTGAAAAGGGATAAGGACCCACCTGGGCAGGGCAAAGATGGTGTTTCTGTCCCAGAGGCAGTTAGAGACCCGTTCTATATGGGGCTGAGTGGTTGGGCACATTCCACAGCTTGCCTGAGGGCTTTTGGTGAATTAGGTCCTGGCAGAACTCTTGGGGTGATGCAAGGTAGGCCTTTTGTTCTAGAAGAGGAGAAAGGGGAGGGGAAAGGGTTTGTGTAGGGGTCTCATTAAGCCCCTAACAGAAAGTTTTTAAGTTGCTGCCTTTAAATGTGAATGCAAATGAAAAATATTATAAATCTCATGTTTAGTTTTATGCTTCTCATAGTTTTGGAAATAATTTCTGAATGGGCATTTTGAATATAATCTTTCTTTTTTCTTTTGGAAATTACTAAATACCTTCACTAAAGAATGAAAAGAACTAAGAATTATAACTTAGGCAAGGTTTATTGACCTTCCCAAAGTTCAGAAATCTTCTGGAATAAGTGTCTTTATTTCCTAATTCTTTTGGTGGGAAAAATTAATAATACCTGTCTTCTGTTGTGGCATTCTAATCATGATTGAGGACAGACACTACAAGGAATAAATACATAAAATAGTTTTCACAATTCAATTTTCATATAGTAATTCATTTTATCACCACATGTATTATAACTTATTAAGCTTACAATACATTAACAGTACAATCAGCTGTATATTCAACAAACACAGAGTAAAGAAAGATATGAGGAAGTGTCCCTACTTTAGAACCTCACTAGAATAGACAGTATGTCTGTTTCCTCTTCTTTAATATAACACTTGGGGGGTAAATTGAGCACAAGCTTGGTTTCTTTCTTTCTTTTTTTTTAGACAGAGTCTCACTATGTCACTCTTAGTAGAGTGCTTGTCACAGCTCACAGCAACCTCAAACTCTTGGGCTTATGTGATTCTCTTGCCTCAACCTCTCTAGTAGCTCAACAGGCGCCCGCCACAACCCCCGGCTATTTTTTTGGTTGCAGTTGTCATTGTTATTTAGCTGGCCCAGGCTGGATTTGAACCTGCCAGCCTCAGATATGTGGCTGGTGCCCTACCCACTGAGCTATGGCGCTGTGCCTCTCCTGGGGGAATTTTTCATAAACTAGATCCCTTTAATTTTCTGTCATAAGGTAATTATATATGCCTTCTTAAGTCTCTCAGTGGACACACTATTCAGAAAAATCTTAACTGCCTGTTTGATAGCTTGGAAAACCAAAAACAATGGGTTGACTCTGCACTTGAATTTCATAAGCAGTTTTTCACAGCCCATGAACATTATGACATATAAGCAGGCGTGGCAGTGTCGGGAGTTGTGAGCCGCTTAAATATAAGTCCTGGGAAATAACAGATAACATCTCATATTTCTTTTTGTGTCCCTAGGACTTAGCTGAGTTACTGACAGGTATGTCTTTTAGCATTCCTGTGTCCGGTGGAGGGACAAGTATATTCCTTTCGTGGGAAAGAATATAGAGCAGCGATTCTCAACCTGTGGGTTGCTTCCCCTTTGGGGATTGAATGACCCTTTCACAGGAGTCACCTAAGACCATCCTGCATTTCAGATATTTACATTAGGATTCAGAACAGTAGCAAAATTACAGTTAGGAAGTAGCAACGAAAAGAATTTTATGGTTGGGGTGGCACCTGTGGCTCAGTGAGTAGGGTGCCGTCCCCATATACCTAGGCCATATGGGGACCATATACTTAGGCCATTTCAAACCTGGCCCCGGCCAAAACTGCAACAAAAAAATAGCAGGGCATGTGGCGGGCGCCTATAGTCCCAGCCACTCAGGAGGCTGAAGGCAAGAGAATCGCCTAAGCCCAAGAGCTGGAGGTTGCTGTGAGCTGTGACGTCATAGCACTCTACCGAGGGCAACAAAATGAGACTCTGCCTCAAAAAAAAAAAAAAAAAAAAAAAAAAATAATTTTATGGTTGGGGTCACCACAACATGGGGACCTCTGTATTAAAGGGTCACAGCATTAGGAAGGTTGAGAACCATTGCTATAGAGGGACAAGTTCACAAGTCATTGCCTTATTTTGACTTAGGTTTACAAAATCATTAAAAATTAGTTCATTCTGTCAGATTTTTTTTTTTTTTGAGACAGAGCCTCAAGCTGTCACCCTGGATAGAATGCTGTGGCATAACAACTCACAGCAACCTCCAATTCCTGGGCTTAAGCGAGTCTCTTGCCTCTGCCTCCCAAGTAGCTGGGACTGTAGGCGTCCGCCACAACGCCGGGCCATTTTTTGGTTGCAGCTGTCATTGTTGTTTGGCGGGCCTGGGCTGGATTCGAACCTGCCAGCTCAGGTGTACATGGCTGGCGCCTTAGCCCATTGAGCCACAGGCGCCGAGCCATTCTGTCAGATTTTTAATACATAATGTAAATTTTAGAATATATCGGCTTATAGTTGTCAGACATATTCAGTGCCTTATATCTGAAAATCCCTGATGAAAATTTAGACTGGAGCTATCAATTGTAAGCATCCCCTAAAAATGTCATATAAACAGAAATACACATCTTTGTTTATTCTACACAGTAATTGCCTAATATATTTCCTTTATTAAATTTAAATTTTTATTTTTTATAATATGTTTTAGATAAAAGTATTAATATAGTAAGAGCTCCATATTTTCCCAAGACTATGGATCTATAAAGGATGGTAGCCATAATTAATGATGTTATAAGAAGGAATTTTAAGTTAGAAAATAATTTACTGTGGTGTGGCCATAATCTGAACTTGATTTTGTTTCTTTATCTTTCTAAATATTGCAGATTTCAAGAACTGTAACAGATAATAAAACTATAATTGAAATGTTTTTCTTTTTTTGTGTGTGTGTTCAGAATGGTCAATGGTGATTACTATCAGGTGTTTATTGCCTATCTTAAAAAAGAGAAAAAAAATTCCTTTTTTCATTGTCTTGTTTCTGCCAGTCTGTTCTACTAACTGTGTTTTCATCCACATTACCAGTAACATAGCTAGTCTTCAAATTTAATGACCTTTCTTGCTTGGGGCTTCATTTTAGGTTGATTCTCTCATTCTCAAAACTCCTTACATTTAAAAAATTTTTTTCGAGACACAGTATTGCTCTGTTGCTCAGGGAGTGCAGTGGTTATGATCATAGCTCACTTCGAGCTTTCCTCAAAGCTTCAAACTTCTGGACTCAAATGATCCTTCCAACTCCTGAGTAGCTGGCACTACAGGCACATGCCACCATGCCCAGGTAATTTTTTAGTATTTCTGTACAGAAGGGGTCTTGCTATGTTACCAGGCTGGTCTTGAATTCCTGTCCTCAAGCCATCTTCCAGCCTTGGCCTCCCAAAGTGCTGGGGTTACAGGTGTCTGGCTCTCAGAACTCTTAAATAATAATTCATCCTTCTTGTTATCGTATTTCTTTATAGGACTTTTTCCTTTTCTGAAAGTGCACATATCCAAATCTGAATCAGTGTTCTTTTTACTCTCCCAGTCACCATCAGGGTTCACCCCTATTTCTACAGATATTTCCTAAGCCTGACCCCTATCATGAATTTTCTGCACATATCTTCAGTTCCTGTTGCATACTTCTCAATGGACCAGGTTTTGTATTGTCAGTTCAAGATCAGCATGTTCATTTATGCTAAAAACATCAGTTTGACCTGTGCCCGCTTTTCTCCTCCCCCACCTAGACCTCCCATTGTAGGTCTTCCCCCAGATTTTCTTTTTCCACATATATATAAATGGCTTTTCTACTGTCCTATTCATCCAGGCTTATTAAATACCTGTGGCAGATGATATGTTAAAGGGAAAATTAGAATTTTGCTTAGGGTTCATTTTCTTCTGCTTTGTAACCATCTACCACAAATTTAGTGGCTTAAGATAACACAAATTTATACCTCAGATTTTCTGTGGGACAAGAGTCTGTTTTCACATTAGGTGGGTCCTCTGCTCAGGGTGGAATGAAAGTGTCAGCTGGGAACTGAAGATATTCTCTTTTAAACTCATTCAGATTGTTGGCAGAATTCAGTATTTCTTGTGGCTGTTTGTTGGAGACCTCTTTTAGTTCCTAGAGGTCAGCCTCAAATCTTGCCCAATGACCCCTTCCACAGGCAGTTTATAATAAGACACTTGCGTTTTTCCAGGTTAGCAGGAAAATGTTGATGCTTCTGACCTCATTAAGAGCTCACCTGAGGCTTGGCGCCTGTGGCTCAACGAGCTAAAGCGCCAGCCATGTACACCTGAGCTGGTGGGTTCGAATCCAGCCAGGGCCCACCAAACAATAATGACAGTTGCAACCAAAAAATGGCCGGGCATTGTGGCAGGTTCCTGTAGTCCCAGCTACTTGGGAGACGGAGGGAGGAGACTCGCTTGAGCCCAGGAATTGGAGGTTGCTGTGAGCTGTGATGCTACGGCACTCTGTCCAGGGTGACAGCTTGAGGCTCTGTCTCAAAAAAAAAAAAGAGCTCACCTGATTAAGTAAGGCACAGTCAAGATTATCTCCCCTTTTTATGAACTCAGAGTCAGCTGAGAAGGGACTTTAATCACTGCAAAATCGTTTTATCATACAATGTAACATAATCATGGGAGTAGTAACCCATTATATGCACACAAGGGGAAGGGAGTAGGCAGGGTGCACCCACTGTGGGGTGGGGGCGCTATCTGAGAATGCTGCTTGCACAGGACACATGGATTCAAGGAGACAGTGAGTGCCATCATTAGTTACCAGAGTGAGGATGTTAAAATTGTTATACTAACACAGGAAGTGCCAATAGGGGTACCTTGGAGTTTTATGTGTGCGTGTGTGGAAAATTATACTAATTATACATTTATATTTACCTATATAAATACAATATAGTAATTAAAAATACCTACAAATGTTCTAATAAACACTCATCTATATGAATTCACTACTTGTATCTTAAATCGATCTTTGATGCTTCTTAGTAAACATTTCTCAAAACTCAAGTACATTTTAATGGAAATTTAAGATTAATTTTGGAACTACTATGTTTTTATTGAGAGATACATGCCAGTACTTCTTGTTCTTATTCTTCGTTGTAAAATTCTGGACAGTTCCACATGCATTTTTCCCCTTGCCCAGGAAAGGTGTAATGTAAAGTGACTGTCTTCATCTTCATCTGTCTCTCTAGATAAGGATAATTGCTTCTGGTGAATAATGAAATCATGGCTTTCATCCTATTTTATCCTCTGACCTTTGGAGAAATATCATTCCTTTTATTTTAAGTTGCTTTTGTGTGTATGTGTGAGCCAAACCACATTTTGAAATGGTAGTTTTTTAAGGAACAAATGTGTTAAAAAAACGAAATAAAAATGTAGATTTCTTATTTGAATAAAGAGAATAGTGTTTCTGTTCTGGTTTCTTAAAATGTATTTTAAGAATAAATAACATCTGTTTCCATGTAAATATAGAGATTATTGTTAATTATTTTCTGCTGCTGTTGCTAAATTGGTGATAGAGCTTTTGAGTCATAATCTATTTTGTATTGTTTGCTCTACTGTCTAAACCATTTCTCCCATCTACAAAGATTGGCTTTCTCACTGTTTTTCAATGATTATGAATACATCAGTGCCTGCTGCCAATTTTTGGCTATTTCTTCAGTAAGCTGTGAGAAAGATGCAGTCTTTATTTTGTGGAGGAGGAGATTAAAAAATTTATAGTTTTTCCAAATATGGTATGTTAACTATAGCATCTTGTTGGAAGAAAAGAAGTGAACTTTGGTTTTATTTTCAAATTGGTGAGTTATTTTGATCTGTTATTTAGCTAATGTGAATACTGAGACTTGAAGATTTAACTGCCTTATTTTATTTATTTGTTTATTTTGAGACAGAGTCTCAAGCTGTTGCCCTGGGTGGAGTGCTGTAATATCATCATAGCTCACAGCAACCTCCAACTCTTGGGCTCAAGAGATCCTTTTGCCTCAGCCTTCCGAGTAGCTTGGACTACAGGCCCCTGCCACAATGCTCAACTGGCTAGTTTTTCTGTTTTTAGAGATGAGGTCTTGCTCTTTTTCAGGCTGGTTTGGAACTCCTGAGCTCAGGCAGTCTACCCACCTTGGCCTCCCAAAGCGTTAGGATTACAGATGTGAGCCACCACCCTCCACCCCCTATTTAACCGCTTTTTTTGCTTGTTGAATTTGGAGCTCTTTATAGCTATCAAGACCATTATGTTGAACAGTCTTTTATATATGTTTTCATAGATTACTCTGATATTGACCCTCTAACTTTATAGTTGATCTGAAGAAGTTTACTTCTTCCTGCACCCAACTGTTATTTAGCTTAAGGTTGTTTAGCTTCCATGCCTTTGTGTGAGGCTGAACATTTTTGTTGGAGTTGAGTTCCACTTTTAGTGCCTTGTGGTCTGAGAAGATTCAAGGTAAAATTTCAATTCTTTAGATTCTGTTGAAAGGTTTGTTTTGTGTCCTAGGATATGATCAATTTTGGAGAATGTTCCATGGGACGATGAGAAGAATGTATATTCTTTATCTTTGGGATGGAGTGTTCTATATACGTCTATCAAGCACTGTTGTTTTAGGGTCTCATTTAACTCTCTTATACCTTAGCTTAATTTCTGTTAAGAGGATCTGTCCAGCTCTGAGAGAGTAGTGTTAAAGTCCCCTGTTATCATGGTGTTATAGGCTATCATATTGTCAGACTAAGTAAGGTTTGGGAGCATTTAAATTGGGTACTTAAATATTTAGAATTGAAATGTGTTCTTGTTGTGTTTTTCCCTTGACCAATATGAAGTGACTATCGTCTTTTTTGACTTGAGTTGCTTTAAATCCACATGTATCTGAAAATAAGTTTGCAACCCCTCTGTTTTTCTAAATTCCATTTGCCTGAAAAATTGACTTCTAACACTTAACTCTGAGGCTTTTTTTATAGAGACAGAGTCTCACTTTATTGCCCTCAGTAGAGTGCTGTGGTGTCACACAGCTCACAGCAACCTCCAACTCCTGGGCTTGGGCAATTTTCTTGCCTCAGCCTCCTGAGTAGCTGGGACTGCAGGTGCCTACCACAACGCCCAGCTATTTTTCTGTTTTGCAGTTCGGCTGAGGCCGGGTTTAAACCCACCACCTTTGGTAGTTGGGGCCAGCACCCTACTTGATGAGCCACAGGCGCTGCCCTTAACTCTGTGTTTTAATTTGTCTTTTGACGTGAGGTGTGTTTCCTGCAGACAGCAAATAGATGGCTTGTGTTTTTTAATACAGTCAGCCAATCTATGCCTCTTTAGTGGGAATTAAAGCCATTGACATTTATTGAGATAATTAATACGTGTGGGAGCATTCTATTCATCTTATTTTGTGAAATCTGAATAAGTTTAAAGTGAAATTGGAAATTAACATTTTTACTTTTATCCACATACACATTCAGCCCACATTACTCTCAAGACTTAGCATGTCTCTTTTCCTAGGGAAAAAAAGGAACAGATTCATAGATTTGTCATTTGTATTTATCCTCCAGTTCAAGTATTTCCTGAACTTTTTCTAGTAAAGTTGACATTTCTCCCTCAATTAAGGGAGACTTGATGATAGGTAGGAATCTACAATATAATATCTTGTTCTTGAATGTGACTAAAATGTACTTCTAACCCAGGGGTGGGGAACCTTTTCACGTTGGAAGACCACATTAATTTGGCTATAATCCAATGAGGTCACATTCAAGAAACCTCAATTAGATGTACCTAAAAATGTACATTATTTTGTAAAAATCTAACTACTATGTACTTAATCATTTTAGAAAATGAAAACTACTTGTTAATTTTAAAGTTAAGTAACCTTTTAATGACCTTGTTGTGTCTGCTTTTTGTTGGAAAGTATTTGAATATTTGGTTGCATGTGGAGGTCCACAGTTCAGTAAATCCTCTAGGAGGGTATCCGTCATCTGTGACCTTAAGGGCGTCTTGATTCAGGTTGTGTAGAGAATGTGGATTCACATGGTTGAAAAGCAAGGAAGCATTTTGGGCATGTTGCCGAAGGCATGGGTATTCTGCTACATTTTTCTACATTTCATTTGGATCTTTCTTAGCATAACACAGTGACTTTAAAATGTCATTTACAGAGAGCTCAATCGATTCTATCTGTTGTTCTTTAGGACCTTGAAGATACCAACTAGGTGAAGTTGAAATACTAATTTGAGTGCAATGTCATGTTTCTTAAAGTTAGTAAAACTTTCATTATATTCTTCAATTAATAGGTTTATAACAGTCAGGTATTCTTTAAATGATTTGTATGTATCATTCTGTTTATCAGTGACCTTTGCTAACTGGGGAAAATGTTCATCTGACATTTCTTTTTGAAGAAGAAGTATTTTGAAAAAAGCTGTTTTTTCAAAATACTTGGAATTTTTGTCACATATTATATGTAGATTTAATTTTACTTTCAAAGAAATACTCAAATTGTTTTGATTTGACAAGATGTCACACAGAAATGTTGCATTCCTATGGAAATCTTCTTTCAATAATTTACAATGCTGATTCTGTTCTTCATAAAACTTCAGTATTTGTTTTTGCAGAGATAAAATTTTGGCTAACATTTGGCCCTATGGTACCCAACTGCACTCTGTAGAATGATATGGCAAACCTTCACTGACTACCTCATTGTTCCAACTTCAGCAAGTTAGGAAGCTGGTGATCCTGTGTTGCATTTGCATGAAGATGTTAATAATACTTATAACTTGTTGGGAAGTGTCACTTAAAATAGTAGTTTTAGCACAGAGATTTTGCTGATGTAAGATTTCATGAAAGAGGGCATCTGGTTCTATTAATACTTTTGTTATCTATGCAACAAACCCTTCATGTTTTCCTGTCATGGAAGGTTCACCATTTGTACATATACTCACTGAATTTACCAAATTTAGTCCAACTTCATGATATTTATCTTGAAAGTTATTGAAGGTACCTATTCCCTGTTTTCTGCTTGCAAGAGTGCCCAAAGTGAGTAACTCTTTATAGTCAAGAAAATCTTCTGTTATGACCTGAACAAAGCATAAAACCTGTGCTGAGTCAGTAGTATCAGTTGATTCATCTAAAGTGATTGAATAATACATATTTTTCTGTTGAAGTGTTGCATGAAGTTGTTCTGTTAAGGTGAAAGCTAATTCTTGCTGCTGATCAATTGTAGTTCTCCTTGAAAGAAGCAACTATTTGTATTTTGAAATGTTTTAGGGTCTAAGGATCCTACAACTTCTGCAATGAGTTCTTTTGTAATTGTTACTGAAGGGCTTCCTCTTTCCGCTGAGTATATAAACTACTTTATAAGTTGCTTCAGTGGCATTATTTTTGAGTCTTATTGATGCTTGAATTGTCTTTACGTTTGTTTTTCATCTTTTAATTTATGCAGGGCAACCTTCTGTGCCTCTCCCTTTAATTTAGAATATTAGTGGTATATAATGCTGATGAACATGGAAATTCTTTAATGTTAGTATTATAGTATCTTACAGCAAGCAAATTATTTCATCTTTAATGAAAACAAAGTAATATTGCAATTCCCAAACCTCATGAAAAAGTCTGTTTTCTTCCCTTAGCATTTTCTTGGTCTTCTTTGACATGAAAGAAATTCTGTTGGCTATTAAGCAAACAGAATTTACAAATACTGTTGGGTTGTGGAACTATTCACAAATTCCACTTCAAACAGAAACACAGTGCATCATTGTCAAAAGCTAATAACAGACTGGCATTCTTGACCCCCAATAAACTTTTGCCTTCCAGCCTCCTGTGGTAATAGGGTGCCCATCTGGTGGAGGAAGTTAGAACTATATCATGAGTGTAGAAGCCATCAATTTAAGCCTTATGGCTTACTAATGTTCTAATTATGCTGGTCAATCTGGAAGGACTATTTTGTTCAAACTTATTTTAAAAATAAAATATAAATATAAAAACATGTATGAATAAAAATAAAAGGATTTATTTTATAAAACTTGGATTCAGTCAAAAGATCACATTTAAATATCTAGAAAGTCACAGATGCCCTTAATGCCCTAGGTTACCCATCCTTGTTCTAACCCAGTCTCAAGGTGTGTTACTTATCTTTTTCATTCATTGGTGTTTCTTTCTATTTCCTGTGCATACCTGATCAAAATTTGAAAATATTTGTAGTCTTATTAGGAAAGGAATATACGATAGCAATAAAAGGTGGCAAGAAAGTGGATGACACGAAACTTTTTTTTTTTTTGCTTTTGGTGGCAAGAAAGTGGATGACACAAACTTCCTTGCAGAATGGTCACTTTCAAGTAGCTTCCTTGTTTAATCTATTCATGAAGGTTTGATAACTAGCTGCGTATGTCAAATCTGCAGCTTCAAACAATATTGCCATTTCATATCTGAAACATAGATGGCCAGAGAAGTAACTGTTGGAGAAGTAGTAAGAATCATTCCATTTATTATTTTATTAAATATGTAGATTAGTTCAGATATATGAACATATGTATAAAGAATATTCTACTTTTTGTGGTAGGGTTTATACCAGTCTGTATAATAGAAAATTTATGCTAGTTGGGCACAGTAGTATGCACCTGTTGTCTAGCTACTCTGGAGGCTGAGGCAGGAAGAGTCCTTGAGCCAGAGATTTTGAGGCTGTAGTATGTTACGAGAACACCTGCGAATGGCCGCTACACTGCAGCACTCTACTATGGTCAACATAATGAGACATATTCTTGTCTCTTAAGAAAAAAAAAAAAAAGAAATGACTGGAAAGAAAATTTGTGCTTAGTAATTTACATTTCTTTTCTATTTAAATCAGTGAAAAAGCTGAATAAAGGTATAGGCAAATTAAGAGCATTTACATAATTTCAGATATATCTATGCAAGTCCATATGTGGGTGGAAATTGTGGAGAGTTTTTCATCAGTATGCATATCATTTAAAAGTATGAGGGATCCTAGAGAAAATAATTTCCATCCTTAGCATCAAAGATACTTCTTTTCATCTGTTTTTATGTATGTGTATTATATAAATCAAATCTCCTATTATTCTCATTGGTACAATATGTCACCCATTAAATCAAGAGAAGTACATCTTTTTGAAATTAAAATAGGGAAGCTAAACAATATGTCATTTATTAAAAAGTAGATATTTTAATGGCTTTCAAAATTGCAGTCCTATAATTTCCCTTTAGAGCGCACAAACATTACCCTGCAGTTTCATTTTTAGTTTAGCGATCTGTAATTCAATTATTTGAAGAAAGTGATTTAAAATTAACTTAGAAGTTACTTTCCCTTGTGGATAATAGGGACTGCATTTATATATCATCTGTGATTATAATTAATGGCATTCTTTAGCATCCCAGTGAACTACTATGTTATCAGTCTAGTGTATGGTTTCATAATAATAATATGTAGATGAGTGGATATGTTCAATTTTCTATTAAAATCTACTCTTGAGTTGGAGAAGTTTATTTAAAACTCATGTATTAGGAGAGAGGGGCTGAGATGGTGGACTAGAAGTAGTCAGGACATGCCACTCTCAAGGAGAGGATCAAAAGTTGCAAGTAGATACCCACCTATGTGGATTGACTCAATGGAGAGAGCCTGTGATTCATCAGAGAGGCAATGGAAGACATTCACAATGAAGGAGATATGGGGCTGGGGAAGAGCCACTTGCCAACATTGGAAGGAGAGTGCCCAGCAAAGAACAGGTGCATTGCAAATCTGTCTGTCTTGAACTAGAAAAGAGGTTTCAGATGAGAAGAAACCAGCAAAGAACTCTGGCAGTGTGAAAAACTAAGCTAATTTGACACTCCCAAAGGATCACAACAGATCTGCAGCAGTGGACCCCGACCAAGAGGAAATTGTTAAAATGTCAGAAATGGAATTCAGAATATGGATGACAAATAAGATGAATGGAATTAAAAAGAAAGTTGAAAGCCAACATAAAGAAGCTTAAAAAAAAATTTCAGGACATGAATAAAAATGGAAAAAGTCACTTAAGAGCTAGCTGACATAAGAAAGGTTATAATAGAATTTAAAGAAATGAGTTCCTTAGTGAACTTCAGAATACAGCAGAAAGCTTCCACAGCAGATTAGACAAAGCGGAAGAAAGAATCTCAGAGCTTGATGACGGGGCTTTTTGAATTAACCAAGTCAGTCACAGATGCAGGAAAAAGAACAAAATAGAATGAACAATCACTCAGAAATATGGGGCTATGTAAAGCAAGCCTACACACAAATTATTGGTCTTCTGAGGCAGAAGAAAAAGTAAAAAGCATGGAAAATTTGTTTAAGGAAATTATTGAAGAAAACTTACCTGGTATTATCAGAGTTTTAGATATTCACATATAAGATGGCCATCGACATTGAGAAGATTCATAGCAAGTAGGACAGGTCCAAGACACATAGTCATTAACTTGGCCAAGGTCAAAATGAAGACGACAATTTAACAAGCTTTAAGATCAAAGCAAAAACTAACCTACAAAGGAAAACCCACTAAGGCTAATAGCAGACTTCTCAGCAGAGACCTTACAAGCCCAAACAGATTAGAACACCATTTTTTTATCTTAAATGGAAGAATAGCCAGCCAAGAATTTTGTGTCCTGCAAGACTAAATTTCATAAATGATGGACAAATAAAAACTTTTCCAGACCAGCAAACACTAGTGGAATTTTTCACTACTAGACCGGACTTACAGGAAATGCTCAATAATGCACTATTCATAGAACAGCACAATAGATACCCACCAGTGTAAAAAAAAACCCCAAATTAAAGTTCACTGTTTTTATAAAACAATAATGCAAAAGGGAAAACAAAAGAGAAAGGTATTATTCAACATCATAAACAGAACAGTATCCCACACATCAATACTACCACTGAACATGAGTGATTTTAATGCTCCAGTTTAAAGGCATAGATTGGCTGAATGGATCAAAAATCATTGCCCAAATATATTTTGTCACCAAGAAACCCATCTAACTTGCAAAGATGAACACAAATGCAAGATAAAGGGGTGGAAAAAATATTTTGAGCAAATGGAAGCCAAAAGTAAGCTGGTGTAGCAATTCTCATATCAGGTAAAATTAACTTTTAATCAGTGATGGTAAAAAAAAAAAGACTAAAACGGTCATTATTAATGTTAAAAAGGGCAATTCAGCAGGAAGAGATAACAGTTATAAATACATACGCACCCAAAACAAGAGCTCCCAGATTCATAAAGCACATTCCACTAGAGCAGTGGCTCTCAACCTTCCTAATGCCACAATGTATTTTCATTGTTAAAAAGGGGTCGCAACCCACAGGTCGCTGCACTAGAGCTAAGCAAAGAAATAAACAGTAGCATCATAATTGTTGGGGACTTTTAACACCCCACTGGCAAGAACAAGATAGATCATCTAAGGAGAAAATCAACAAATACTGAACTTAAATGAAATTCTAGAATATATGAACCCAATGGACGTTTATAGAATACTTTACTTGAAAACTGCAGAATATACATTCATCTCATCAGTCTATGGGACATTTTCCAAGATTGATTACATCTTACCACAAAGCAAGTCTTAGCAAATTCAGAAAAATCAAAATCATATCATGTATCGTCTCAGAACACAGTAGAATAAAACTAAAAATCAATTTTAAGAGAGTCTCTTCATATCTAAATTCATGTAACAGAAACATTTGTATCATGAATTGCCTTTGCTAACCCTTTTCTAATTAACATATCCATCACTTCACATACTTGTTTTTATTGTGAGAACATTTGACAATTTTCAAGTATGTAATACATCATTAACTATAGTCACCAAGATATTGGTGATTGAAATTGAATTGAATTGATTGAATTGAAATTTTATACCCTTAACCAACATCCTTCCATTCCCTTCCCCTCTTCCCCCAAGGATCTAGCAACCAATATTCTATTTTCTTTTCTTTCTTTTTTTTTTTTTGTAGAGACAGAGTCTCACTTTATCACCCTGGGTAGAGTGACGTGGCGTCACACAGCCTCCAACTCATGGGCTTAGGTGATTCTTCTGCCTCAGCCTCCCAAGTAGTGGGACTATAGGCACCTGCCACAACGCCAGTCAATTTTTTTGTTTTGCAGTTCGGCTGGGGCTGGGCTTGAACCTGCCACCCTCAGTATATGGGGCCGGCGCCCCACTCACTAAGCCACAGGTGCCACCCTATTTTCTTTTTTTATGAGTCCAACTTTTTTAGATTCCACATGTAAGTGAGAGCAAGCAGTCACATGTCTTTCTACGCCTGGTTGATTTCACCTGACATAATGTACTCTAGGCTCATCTATGTTGTTAATGACAGGATTTCCTTCTTTATCAAGGCCAAGTAGTATTTCTTTTTGTATTATATACACATAAATGTCCATGGACATTTAGTTTGATACTATAACTTTTGTAAATAATGTTGCAGTAAATACGGGAGTGTAGTTTACTTCTTTGACATTCTGATTTCATTGTCTTTGGATATATACCCAGAAGTAGGATCGCAGGATCATATAGTAGTTCTCTTTTTAATTTTTTTGAGGAATATCCATGCTGTTTTTAATAATGGCTGCATTAATTTATATTCTACCAACAACATAAAGGGTTCCTTTTTCTCTACTTCCTAGTGAACATTTATCTTTTGTCTTTTTGATAACAGCTATTCTAACTGGTATGATTATCTCCTTGTAGCTTTCCTTCACATTTTCCTGATTGTTAATGGTATTGAGTGTTTTTTCATTTGCCTGTTGTCCGTTTATATGTCCTCTTTGGAAAAATATATATTCAGGTTCTTTTACCTATTTTTTTAATCTGTTATTTGTTTTCTTATTACTGAGTTATTTGACTTCTTTATGTATTTTGGATATTCACACCTTAATGAGGTATATGTTTTAGGAATATTTCCTCCTAGTTGGTACGTTGTCTCTTTACTATGTTGATTGTTTCTTTTGTTGTACAGATACTTTTAGTTTGATATAATCCCATTTGTTCATTTTTGCTTTTGTTGCCTGTGCTTTTGGGGTTAGATAAAAAAGATCATTGTTCAGACCAATGTCAAGAAGCTTTTTACCCTACGTTTTCCTCTAGGAGTTTACAGTTTCTGGACTTACATTCAGTCTTTAATCTATTTTGTGTTGATTTTTGTATATGTTCCATGAGAAGAGTCTGGATGTGGGTATCCACAGTTTCTGCATGTGGGTATCCAGTTTTGCAACACCCTTACTGTTAGGATACTTTTTGGGGGGGGGGAGAGGGAGACAGAGTCTCACTGTGTAGAATGTCATGGCGTCACAGCTTACAGCAACCTCAAACTCTTGGGCTTAAGTGTGTCTCTTGCCTCAGCCTCCTGAGTATACAGGCACCCACCACAGTGTCTGGCTATTTTTGTTGCAGCTGTCATTGTTATCTAGCTGGCCTGGGTTGGGTTCAAACCCACCAGCCTCAGTGTATGTGGCTGGTGCCATAACCACTGTGCTATGGATGCCGAGCCTAGTTAGCTTATTTTTTGATAGGACTTTCATCTTGAGGAGTTTTTTCGCGTTCATTTGCCACTTTGTTATAATATAAAATCCTCGCCAATCTAGTTTTACCCTTTTCTGTGAATAATGAAATGGGGGCTGGGTAAGGTGGTTGGCTCATGCCTATAATCCTAGTACTTTGGGAGGCCAGGTTGGGAGGATTGCTTGAGGCTAGGAGTTTGAGGCTAGTCTGAGCAAAAGTGAGACTTAGTCTCTACAGGAAGTAGAGAAATTAGCTGGGTACACTGGTGGGTGCCTGTAGTCCCAGCTATTCAGGAGGCTGAGATATTGCTTGAGCCCAGGAGTTTAAGTTGCAGTATGATTTGATGACTCTGTTGCCCCCTGAGACAGAGTAAGAGGCTGTGTCAGAAAATAAAAATGGCAGAATGTGGTTGTTTTTACTGTGGACTAAGGAATGAGACGTATGTGGGAATGAATCTTGTTGCCACCATTTACCAGCTGATGATACCACTGGACTTCTCAGGCTTCTACTTCTCAGCTTACCAAATGGGACCCCTTTTAAAACTACCTTATTGATTGGCTGTTCATTTCTGTGATCCACTAATACATTTAAAATGCCTAGCATACTCCTGGCACATAGTAAGCCCTCCACAAATACTAGTTGTTAGTGTATTCCCTTACCTTGAATAAGGGTAGGCTTTTATCTTCTGGCAGGCTTTTATCTTCTCACTGTCGCTGGAGTCATTTATACTGTTTTCTCTGTCTCAACTCTGCTGTTATTCTTTTCATTTGAAATGACCTTTTCTGCCTTTCTCCAAAAGACAGACATTTTATCTGTCTTCCAGCAATTAAGGTGTCTTGCCTTCATGAACCCTCACTTGACCATTCTGATTCACAGAGATCCTTTCTTTTTGTGGATTCTTTGTGGGCACTGTCAGTTCCATTTATTGTGGATGTCTATGATGCATTGCATTGGGTTTTTTCTTTATTTTCATTAATAAAACTTAAAATTCCAAGGAGTCAAGTGTCCTTTAAATTCTCATACTTTTTTCTTTCTTTCTTCTTCTTTTTTTTTTTTTTAGAGACAGAGTCTCACTTTATTGCCCTCTGTAGAGTGCCGTGGCATCACACAGCTCACAGTAACCTCCAACTCCGGGGCTTAGGCAATTCTCTTGCTTCAGCCTCCCGAGTAGCTGGGACTATAGGCGCCCGCCACACACCTGGCTATTTCTTGTTTTCGCAGTTCGGCAGGGGCTGGGCTTGAACCCGCTACCCTCAGTATATGGGGCTGGCGCCCTACTCGCTGAGCCATAGGTGCTGCCCAAATTCTCACATCTTTTTAAGGAGGAGCATGTAGGCATATTTTTGGATTTTATTTTACCTTTTAAAAAAATTTTAAGCCAAGCAGGTTATATGAACCCATAATCCCTGTTACTTGGGATGCTAAGAAGGGAGGGTCATTTAAACCCAGGAGTTCAAGACAAACCTGGGCAACATCAAGAGACCATTATCTTAAAGAAAAAAAAATTTACATTTTGTGTTATTTATCACTGCTATATGAATTCATGAACACTGAACATACTACTAAATGTATTAATAATTTTAAAATTATGAGTTTGTAACGTACTCATATAGTATTTTTTTTTATCATTTATTTTGGCAAGGTAGTTCACAAAAATTTATTTTAAAAAGTACAATGGACCAGGTGTTGTAGCTAATACCTGTAATCCCAGCACTATGGCTGACCTGGGAAGATTGCTTGCTATGAGTTTGGGAGCAGCCTAGACAACATAGTGAGACAATTTCCTCTCTGCCCACCTTCTCTACAAAAAAATACCCAGGCATGGGAGTGTGTGCCTGTAGTCCAAGTTACTCATTAGGCTGAGGCATGAGGACCCCTTGAGTCTCGAAGTTTGAGGTTACAGTGAACTGTGATCACATCACTTCACCCCAGCATAGGTGACAGAGCAAGGCCTTGTCTCTTAAAAAAAATAAGTAAGAGGCCAGACACGATGGCTCACACCTGTAATCCCAGCACATGGAAGGCTGAGGCAGGTGGATTGCCTGAGCTCACAGGTTTGAGACCAGCCTGAGCCAGAACGAGACCCTCCTATAAGAATAGCCTGATGTTGTGGTGGGCACCCGTAGTACCAGCACTTGGGAGGCTGAGGCAAGAGAAATGCTTAAGCCCAGGCATTTGAGCTATGGTTGCTGTGAACTATGATGCCATGGCACTCTACCAAGGCTGACAAAATGAGACTCTGTCTCAAAAAATAAATAAATAAACAAATAAATAAATAAATAAATAAGCCTGATCATTAGATTACATATATGCAAGGCATTGTTTATTTGTTAATAAATGCATTAAATGTATGCATTTAACTAAAATTATTTCTGAGTGCATATTTATAAGAAAAGTTAAATACATTTTTTTCAAAAGTTGAGAACACAGTACAGGCTGGTCGTGGTGGTGTATACCTATAATCCTAGTACTCTGCAAATCTGAGACAGGATGATCACTTGAAGTCAGAAGTTCAAGACCAGTCTGAACAAGAGTAAGACCCTGTATACTGCAAATAGAAAAATTAGCTGGATGTGGTGCCAGCTACTAGGGAGGCAGAGACAGGAAGATGCCCAGGGGTTTGAGGTTGCTGTGGCAAGACTGTGCCTCAAAATAAATAAATAAGATGAAATGAAATAAGGAATAAAAATGAAGTGAGATAAAAGTGAAAATGGAAGTTCCTTGAACATCCCTGGCACCTGGACTACTTCTCTGATCCTGTTTTTTCTCTTGTCCTATCTTGTTGCTAGACATCCTTTTGAAAAAAAAAATTCCTCTGTTATATTTATGAAAAAGGTATAATGTCTGTACTGGTCTGTGGCCTGCTTCTTTCACTGAATTCTTTTAATAAAAATGTTTGTTAGTAAGTAGATCCATATGCTCATTCTTTTTTTTTTTTTGTGACAGAGTCTCAAGCTGTCACTCTGGATAGAGTGCAGTGACATCACAGCTCACAGCAACTTCTAATTCCTGGGCTTGAGCAAGTCTCCTGCCTCCACCTCCCAAGTAGCTGGGACCATAGGCGCCTGCCACAATGCCTGGCCATTTTTTGGTTGCATCCGTCACTGTTGTTTGGCGGGCCCAGGCTGAATTCGAACCTGCCAGCTCAGGTGTACATGGCTGGCTCCTTAGCCTATTGAGCCACAGGCCCCGAGCCCATATGCTCATTCTTTTTTTTTTTTTTATGAGACAGAGCCTCAAGCTGTCACCCTGGATAGAGCGCTGTGACACTACAGCTCACAGCAACCTCCAATTCCTGGGCTCAAGCGAGTCTCTTGCCTTTGCCTCCCAAGTAGCTGGGACTACAGGCGCCCACCACAACGCCCGGCCATTTTTTGGTTGCAGCCGTCATTGTTGTTTGGCGGGCCGGGCTGGATTCAAACCTGCCAGCTCAGATGTACGTGGCTGGCGCCTTAGCCCATTAAGCCACAGGCGCCGAACTTCTCTTGCTATTCTTATTCCACATTGACCACAACAAATATAGTTAGTACTTCAATTCATCAATTCTTATTAAATTCACAGTATAATTTTCAAAAAAGAACATATACTTACATTATGCCTGTGGACAAGGATTGAATCCGTGAATTTTGCTTCAAGACCTATTTCATTTCCATGAATGACCTGAGCTTCATTCCTCCATCTACATTGTCACTAAAGTGAATAGCATATTTTGCCACATATAGTGCTCACTTTTTTTGCCCTAATTTTTTAGGGAAAAATAATGATGTGAATTACTCATGGCTAGTAGGGCTTGAGAGCAGGAGAGCCCAGCAGGCCTCTTGGGGTTGCTGCACTATCCTGCCTGGGCACATGAGACACATGGGTTTCCAGCCTGGATCCAGTGGGAGTGGAACAGAGCAGCCACTACCAAGCACCACAATCAGAGGAGGGTGGTATACGGCTGGAGAGGCCAGCTGTGGTCATGGTGGTGAGAGCTGAGGCCTGAGGCCCAGCTGTGCAGAGGGACCCAAAAGCCTCATGTTAGCTCGGGGACCTGGCTGGTTGTACGTGGGCAGAGCATCCTCAGAAGCTCCTGCTTCAGCCGTATGGGCTGTGGCCCCTGATGTGATGGTGTGGAGGGAAGGTAACCAGGAGAGTGGGGAGGGGCAGTCTTCACAGAGCAGGCAGCTGTAGGAGGGTGGTATGATGTGCAGGTTTACCCGAGGGAGCATTATCCCTCCCCAGCTGTGCCTCTGTCCATGAAGAGCTGGCCACTTTCTTGAGGGTCATTTTCCTAAATGTTTGTGCCAAAACCATGGGTGCACACTACACAAGAGAGTGCATATGACACTGTAAAACATGGTAATTCTACTTGGCTTTTCTTACCTAAAATTTCCCTTATTCTGGATTAAATTAATCTCCTTTTCCACAAATGCACTGCTCCTTCCACATTTTTGTTCCTTACCACTAATGTCTCTACTTCTGTTGTAGGAGACTGAGCACCAGGCTTATAGAAGCAGCCACTGGCTCTTGAAGGAGGCGTTGTGAGCGAGACAATCTCCTAGCCAGCATGGAGATGTTCTGCCCCCCCAAGACAAGCCCTCAAGCAGCTGCCTGCCTTAATGAGATAATATTGGTGGCTCATTAGCAAGTCTTATAGTTTGTAACATTTTCAGGGCAACAGGATGGGAGTCCAGCAGGGGTAGAAAGAGCACTTAGCAACTATTAAACATGTGATCCTAGCACATGGGCTCCCTCTTCTGGGATTTGAGGCTACAATAAAAGGCCAGGAGATTTCTCGGGGCTCTCAGAGAACAGACGGGAAGCCCACCTCTCACAGGCATGTACCTTCAATCTGTGTCTCAGCTGCTTCTATTCGCATGGTGACAGGGTGCCACAGTGGGCCCGGACATCTGTGACTGGAATATTTAGAGTTAACTTTGAGTTTTCCTTCTTCCTCAGGCTTCAGTAGATATAAGACCCCCTTCCCCCACCACTTTGGACACTGTTTCTGTATTTGGAGATTTCTATCCTTGAGACACATCTCTGTGGGAAATCTAGTAAGTTTACTATGGCCATTAAAGGCTTATAACTTAAACTCTGAAAATCATGTATAGCCGCTAGAGTCTTTGGTCTGGAAGAGGATAAAATGAATATAAATGGGACACTGAGAATCAATTCCAGCAAGAGGGCAGAGGAATTGAGCTTTCAGATACAGTATTATAGAAGTACTGGCTAAAGCTTCTGTTCCCATGAGTATCCCAGTGGCTTCACTGTTTCCTTTCAAACAGGCCAAGGAAGCATTTGCACCTTCCAAAGACTGTTGTTCAACTGAGGCAGAATCCCAGTCCTTAGTGCTCTACAGGGTCCCACCTGACATGGACCCTAGTTATACCTCCATTGTTGTTCAAGGGCCTCCCATCTTTCCTAGGTGTTCCAACCATGCGGGTCTGCTTGCCTTCCCTGTGTTAATTACCCATTTCCTGTAAGCATCTCCCCTGGGCTCATTTCCTTTCTTGAGCTTTCTGTTCAAGTGGCTTTATCCGAAAGGCCATTCTTTCTTTATAAAATAGCAATTCTTTTGTCCACAATCACTCCCATTCCCCTTATCCTGATTTATTTTATTTTATTTTTTTATCTTTTGCCATAATCTACTATCTGTTTTTTTTGGTCTGTCTTACTCTGAAAAGGTGAGATCCAAGAAAGTCTGTTTTATTCATGGTGGATCCTCAATTTCTGTCCTACAGACACCATCAATGCATATCCAATAAATGAGTGAAAAGATGAATGAATGCTTCCTGATGTGTTTGATTTCCAAGACTGACGTGCCTACCTACCATTTTGGGGTATTGTATGAACTTCCTGACATCTTAGAATAAATGTATAATTTTGCTTTCTCATCAAAAATAGCATTTCAAAGAATATTTTTAGCTAATGCACAATGTTTTAATAGAACCAATGGATATTAGCATCAAAGTGTCCCACACCATATTAAGTTGCCTCATTTCTATTTTTCTTCTTTTCTGTCTAAATTAGGCATTACTTCAGGCCAGAAATACAGCATCCACTAAAACTGACCTTCTTTCTCGAGTATTATACTACCTTGATTTATCTGTGATTAATCGTCCTAAAATTATAGCTTTTATTACCAAGATAATTTGCCAGTAGAATGGGAAAGTGGTAGAAAATTAAGGTAGCTTTTGATTACTGAACACATTAAAATATTTATTCAATTAGTTTAAATTTCCAGTAGCCATACTTGAATCAATTCCAAGATCAAAAGGTAGTTGAAAAAAAGAAATATTTTGTAACAAAAGCAAGGATAATAGAAGCATTTTATAAGAACTTACTCAGCTCCCATTTCTGGATGCGTGCTTAAATTTTATTTCTTACTCTTTGTTGAAGATTGAGTCCTGTCTCCCCCAAAGATATTTTGAAGTCCTAATACATTTTTCTTAGAATATGACCTTTTTTGGTGAAAAGGTTTGTTATGGTTTGAATATTTGTTCCCTCCAAAATGTCATGTTAAAATTTAATTGCCATTGTAATGATATTGGGTGCTGGAAATTTTAAGAGTTGTTAATATCATTAAAGCTCTGTCCACATGACTAAAATAGTGCCATTCTGGAGAGAGTGGGTTTGACCTATCTTGTTCCCTTGTTCTCCTCTTCTCTCTCTCTCTCTCTCTCTCTCTCTATCTCTGTCTCTATCTCTATCTCTTTCTTTCTCTCTCCCTCCCTTTCTCCTTTCCCCCTACCATGTGATGTTGGAGCAAGAAAGTACTTGCCAGATAACAACATCTTAATCCTGGACTGCTCAGCCTCTGGCACTGTGAAAACATTTTTGCTCTTCAAAACTGACCTAGTCCCAGGTAATCTGTTACAGCAGCTCAAAATAGAATTAGACATGGTCCTTCCACATATAACTAGTTAAGGCGAGGTCATACTGGAGTAGGTGGGTCCCTAATCCAGTATCACTGGTACTCTTAGAGGACAACTATGTGAAGACAGAGATGCACTACAGGAATGACATGTGGTGAAGGCAAAGATTGGAGCTATGTGGTTGAAAGGCAAGGCAGACCAAGATTGCTGGTGTTGGCATCCAGAAAGCAATAACCCAAAATACGGTGCTTTGGCAGACTGAGTGCTAATAATTAAAAAAAAATTGAAAGGTTTCAGAATGAGCCTCAGCAACAAAGTCTGTCTCTCACCATCCGCTGTCCCCTTGTCTTTCTGATCCTCTTTCCTTCCCAAACCATCAACAGGGCTCTTTATGAGATTTCCTTATCTGGCTTAAATAACTTCAGAGAAATTTTGTCTCAGGCCATTGTTTTTTAGGCTCATTCTTCTCCCCTGACATTTGTTTATTCCCAAAACACCCATCTCCCCTTCCCATATAAAGAAAGGAATGTAAGTACATGTCTGGACTCACTAACTTATTGAGTAATCATTCTCTGGTAATTCCCCCACGCTTATACATGTTATATGAATTTGTATGCCTTTTTCTTTTGTTAATCTGCTTTTGTCAGTGTGTTTTAGCAAACCTTCAGAAGGGGAAGAGGGAGCTTTCACTCTACACTGGCAAACCACCAGAGGATAGGAAGAGGCAAAGAAAGATTCCTCTACAGACATCAGTAGAAAGATGGCCCTGCAGAAGTTTCAGACTTCTGGTCTCAGGGACTGTAAGCCTAGAAGTCTCTGGGCGGTTGGGCTACCCAGTTTGTGCTATTTTTTTTTACTGTAACCCCCAGGAAACTGATATGCTCTCCATATGAGAGGAAAAGGTTTCTTTGTAGAGCATTTTTCAAATGACTTGTGGGGGAAAAATGTCTAGTCCGTTTTATTTGTAGTGAAGTCACATATGGGGAAATATAGTAATCCAAAGCATATTATTTAAACATTTTCTAAACATTAACTATATTGTGGAATGCAGTTTTGACATTGAAGCTCATAAACAATCTCACAGAGTGATTCTATACTGGCATGTACAGGTATATGTTGCTGATGCTGATAGCTATATATTTGCTTGTGTTTACAGGGAAAAAAATTCTAAAGCAATTTATTTCTATGACATTTCTTCTCATAAATTGGCATTATGAATAGATTACATTTCTCTGGACTTCTCCACAGGAGTTATTAAATCCTAGCCTTTCTTTTCTATTTCTAGATGAGCATCCATTACACAAAAACCTCGCTTCATAGCTGTCTGCAGTTTTACTAATCTAAGTCAGCTCACATAGGTGAATATTCGACATAGCCTCACCGTCTTATTAGTATTAATAAAATAACTCTTCTTCTTGCAACTTAAGCCTATTTTTTGTCCTGCCCTTTTTTTGTGCAGTACATGCAATCATCTCCAAGCGAATCTTGTACATAGTAGTCAAATAGGAAATATTTAGTAAATTGAAAATAGTGCATCTCATCTTTGAGTATCACATATACCTACTTTAAGGTGTTGAACACAATTCTGAGCATTACATATCCTTTTTATCTAAAACAAGACACAGCAGTATTATATAATGGAATAGGGAAGTACATAACTGCACAGTGATTTACGTTTTGCTTCTCACTTTTACAAGGAGAATGTGAATTCCTCATCCCAGTTATATTCTGTTTGGCACCAGAAATCTATTATTCACCCTTCTCTGCCCTGCCCTGGGTCTCATGAGGCTGATTCTGCAGGCTACATCAATGGAGTCTCTAACAATCAGCTTGCACTGTGGTTTTGCCTGTAGAAAACAGCACAGGACACCGCAGGACAGGAGAAAAGATAAATTAAGAGTATTATTGCTCTCCTTCTTTCTTGCTGGATCTCTTCACTTTAGTAATAATTAAATTTCTAAATGACTATGGTCCCCATCAGGAGCACCTCCCCATTCTTGACTCCAATCTGATGATACAGTTTTCTCTCCTTGCCCATTCAATGATAGATGTGGTGACAACATCTTCAGACTGTGGTTACCGCTGAATATAGTGCGCTTGTTTTTGGTGCTTATTTTTATTTTTCCATATCCCTATGTACACTTCTGTAAGGAGACTTATCTTTAAAATTCTTTAATTTAAATTATTTATTTATATCCTAGACAAAAATCCTAACCAATACAGCCTTCACTAAAATGGTTTTGGTAGATTAAATGAATTACACCTTATTATAACATGTCTCAGATGTACTTCTTAGGTTAACTTCTGATCTTTACTTTGTTCATATTTTTATTGTTTTTCAAATTATTTAGTCAAACCCTCAAGCAGCTGTGAGTATTTGGATGGATTCAGGGAGGAGAATATGTTACTCACAATTTAATTTTCTTTTTTCTGTTATTAAGAGTAGGATTGTCACATAAAGTAGTTGAAGGCATTTGTACATCACATTCCACGTCCACTAATTTATTAAAATTCTTGGTTCTGGTTAAACAAAACTTCAGTTTGGCCATTTTCAATGGACCTCTTTCATCACCTCTTACTTCATGCCTTTGCAGAATTCAACACTTTCTATACCTTCCTCTAGTAAAAAGTTTTCTTGTCTATAAAAGAAGAAATCTAGCACGTTCTAACACAAAAAGCACGAAATGTCACAGCAAATAGACCTTGGCTACAATCTAGATTCACTGCTCAGTATCTTTGTTGACTTGTAAAGTTCTTGGTGATAATCTGTATTTTTTTAGTATTTTCCATAAGTTTTCAAATATTGTAAATTTTTTTTATTGTTCTAGAATAGTGCCTCCAATTGATAGTGTGAGGGTTCCAACCTGACTTTTCTTATGAATATGTTTGAAACCCAGAGAGTTATCTTCAGTATTAATAAAATGAGTTGGCTACCAATCTTTATTATTCAAAAGATTTCACATGAAACCAAGATATTCTGTTTTAGTTAAAAATTGGAGTTATGATCTATAAGTAGTCCTTCATAATGACAATTTCTGCTTGTCTACAATGGACTGGGGCTGATTAAAGACCACTGAATTTAGATAGCCATGCACTTACTGGTTCCCATAAGTTAAAGTTCATTAGTATAGTTTATGTTTGCATTAAAAATGCAACCTTTGATTTAGATGACAAACCACCTAATTCCAATACATATAACCCATATTCTTGATCCATACTACTGTATAAATCCAAGATAAGATTCTTTCCTTTTTTCTTTTTACTAGTATTCATTTGACATTGGAGAAGGCATAAGAAGAGTTCAGACCAATAAGAGTTTAATGTAGAACTTTAGGCAACCAAATTTTTGATAAACTGGTATTTCTCATGCCTTGGAGCTTACAGAACATTCAAAACTTCATATGACATTATTTCTGGTTGTATAACTCAAATTCTACTTAGGGGAGATAATTATATATTCCTATATATTCAATATTCATTTTTGATGAAGACTCTATTGTTTTATCAAATGCATACGTCTGTTTTTTTGAGGAAAGGTACTTCTTGTTGAAGAATTTTATCCTTTACAAATTTCCACCTAGGATAAAGGAACTTGTTTTAATTGTAAACCCATTACTGGTTCATATCACTTTTGCAAAAACACCAAATCTTGTTTTGGTGTTCAATTAACAGATATTTTTAATGGAATAAAATTCAAAATAAAATGTTTCTTCTCTCTTCTAAAGTAATGCTGAGTCTTTATCATATGTCAAATAGTTCTGCCTTTTTTTTAACAAGTGAACAGTCTATTAAGAATTAAACAAAGGTATGATGTGATACAGTACAAGCAAGACACTCAAGATAGGTGTAATACTACTACTCACACAAAAACTTAAATTTCACCTCAAAAAAAGCACCAGACAAAAGAGAAAGCAATTTTTTTTTAATTTGGGAGCCTTTGGATAATATTTAAGAGAGTAGTCACCATAGTTTCTATTAAACTGTAAAATATCTTTTAAAGTTATTTCTTAATTAATCTAGGAGATTGTTTATTAATCAGAATAGTGGGTGCCTATGGTGGGATGGTATAGGGAGAATGATTGGATAAGAGCATGAGAAAACTTATAGGTTGACAGAAGTCTCTGTCTTGATTGGCATGTTGGTTGCACAGGTATATGCATTTTTTGGAACTCAACAATCAATTTCAGATTTGCATACTTTACTATAAATTGTACCACAGTAAAATAACATTATTTTAAATTTTCCACATATATGTAAATACCATGTTTTCAAGTAATGCAAATCATACTATGTTCATTGTTAATACTGTGAGCATTGCATGAGTTAAGCTTTACATGTTATATCTAATTTACTTATTAGTTATTATAGGTTTTCTACCTACATTACTTAAAAACAAAATTTAAGTTAAAATATAGTGCTAAGTTTGAATTCATATAACCAAGTTAACAGTAAAGTAAATGATGTTTTTAATCAATCCTAGCTACTTGGGAGGCTGAGGCAAGAGAATTGCCAAAGCTCAAGAGTTTGAAGTTGCTGTGAGCTGTGACTCCCAGGTACTCTACTGAGGGCAACACAGTGAGAATCTGTCTAAAAATAAAATTAAAATTAAATACAATAAAGAAAAATAAGAAAGATGAAAATATAGAAATAGAAAAGATAATCTTCAGGCTCAGATCACTAAAGAACAGATCTAATCTAAGAGATTAGAAACCCAGGTTTTTTAATATGTGACCTCAACTTTTCCACTATGCCAGTTTCAAATGGGGAAACAAGTGAATTTAGATTCTGTTGGGATTACAATTTTCTCTAAGTAATTGCATAGTTGCAAAACTTGGGGGGGTCTTATAGGTATTCTGCTTTTTTGTTAATAAAGAGACAAAAGAATTGTAATGAAGGGGTTGAATATTTGAGAACAGTGAACAAGGTCTAAAAATACCACTGTATACGTTTTCCTGCCATGAAAAGAAGAGGGACTGTCCTGGAGTCCATCTGAAGTTGAAGGACATAAATTTACAGCAACACCAACATGTAACTGTGTGGGTTTTTTTCCATTAGGGTTTCATAGTTATAGTTAATGAAGGAGAAAAGAAAATAAGTGGATGGATCTAGGACTGAGGCTTTCTCATGTAGCAGGGACATCAAACTCAGAGGTCAAGGAAACTCATCTGACACACGGCACATGTGTTTCTTATTCTTCTTTGGAGTCACAGAAGTTATTCTCACAGGTGTTACTTTCGTCCTTCAGATGATTATCTGTGTGCTCATCCTGAAAACTTACTCTGCAGGCCATAAAGTATGAAAACATTTATTTTGTTTTCATTACTCACTCAAAAAGTCAAATTATTCAAAAAGAATGAAACATTCATAAAGAAGAGTTTCAAATTATTATAATTGATTGCACGCTATATTCCTAATTCAATAGAGCCCTTACTTAAATGGTGAGGGCCAACTATGAGCAAATTACTCTTGAAGGCTGACTCCAAATCATCTTGGAACCCAAAAGGAAGTAAAGCAAACAGCAATGGAAGCTGACAGGAGGAAGGAGTGGGGAACAGTACAGAGTAGATAGTGTCCTCAAAAGCAGATTCGCCATTTCTGGGGAAAGGATGAACAGTAAGTTCATTAGAAACTTCTGATAGGTATAATGGTTCAGTGAAAGAGAGTGTATTCTACCACCTCAGGCTTCCCTGAAGGTATAATTATAAAGTTCTCTTTTTATGTGGCTAAGTAGGTTGGTCATTGATCTCACTGAGGGAAATACAAGCTAAGTTTAAAGGTTGAGTGTTATATGAAAAAGGCATATTTCTAACTACATCATTAATGACCATACTTCATTTCAACATTTAAAAATAAAATTTAATTTGGGTGGCATCTGTGGCTCAAGGAGTGGGGCACCGCCCCCATATACTGGGGGTGGTGGGTTCAAGCCCAGCTCCAGTCAAAACTGCAGGAAAGAAGACAAAAATTTTTAAAAATATATAAATAAAATTTAATTTGCATATAAGTATTATAATCTTGCTGCATTCACCTCTAAATATATAAGGCCTACAGGATTTAATGTAATTTTGAAGGTAATCTGGTACCTAAAGAGAGACAAATGTATTTGCCAAGGCCTTATACTGTGATAGATGAAAATCTCTACTGGTGAAATCCCTAAGTCCTTATTAAAGATTGTGTATTATAAAATGTCTTTGTAAAAATGTTAATACTATTAAATAATAGTATTCACTATAGAAGAAGAAAATAAAACAAAAGATAAATGTGATTCTCAATGGTTAATACTTTTGAGTAACACGGCATCAAATAGAATGAAGCTGGATATGCTACTGCAGACGTCTTCAGATTCTGCCATCATTAAATATAATGTGTGAATTACCAAGAAAGGAATATACTTTGATGTCAGTGTTTCTCAGACTTACTTCCCCATAGACTTTTTTTCCTTAAGGAACATCTCTAGGGACTGGATCTCTGGAGAATAGATTGTGAAAAATGCTGCCAGTGTACTTATTTTACTTTTTGTGATAGAAAATTTTTCTGTTTTCTTTTCAAATAAGGCTGAATTGGATATAGTAAATACACGAGACGGCACATGTCTTTTGGAGACAACATAATCATAAATTTTGGTCAGTGAGTAGGGAACTAGTGTTTGTAGAAATTCAGCCCCCAAGATGGTCCTTCCTAATATTGTTGCTGCTCTGAGGAAGCATCTAAAGAGTCTGGGCCTGATCTTCCAGCATGTTTTGGTTTTGTTGGTTTTTCAATTCCCTTCTGCGGACTCCAGTGAAAACTTATCAACATTTTTCATTCCAGGCCAGGTGTGGTGACTCCTGCCAGTAATCCCAGCATTTTGGGAGGCTAACCCTGGCAGATTTCTTGAGCTCAGAAGTTAAAGACCAGCCTGAGCAAGAATGAGACCCTGTCTCTAAAAGTAGGCAAGGGTTGTGGCGGGCATCTGTAGTCCCAGCTACTTGGGAGGCTGAGGCAAGAGGATGTCTTGAGCCCAGGAGTTTGAGGTTGCCGTGAGTTATAATGATGTAGCCTGGGCACTCTACCCTGGGACAACAAAGTGAAACTGTCTCAGAAACAAAACAAACAAACAAAACTTTTTTTTTTATTCCAGTTGCATCTCTCGTAATTTTTTCGAGGCCCCTTACATTGTAGAAGGTATTGGTGGACGGAGGTAGAAAACAGCAGTTAATACTCACATGGTGCTCATTAAAAATTTTACATGTTATCAGTCTAAGCAATCCTCACAAAACCCCTATGATGTAGATATGGTTATTATTGCCTTTTTTTTACTTAAGAGAACCGAAACATCCAGAGTTTCAGTGACTTAAGAATCTTTATTCTCATCTACTATACTGTAGCACTCCCCTAAGGTCAGGGAAAGCTTTACAAAACCACATGATTCCAGAAAGCAGGGACCCTGAAGGCATGATGTGAACTGCAGACCTACTTAGAAGACTGCAGCGCTGGCAATCAGACTGGGAGAAGTGACAAGTCATGAGGCTGGAGAAGTAAGTTGAGACCACTGCTAAAGGGGCTTCATGTGAATAGAAAGGTTTAAAATTTATTATGGGGCCAATGGGAGGCCAGTGGAGAAGGAGTCGGTGAAATATAAATAAACAAAAGAATAAGTAAGTGAATTCACGCATAAATGGTTCTACATGTTGTACAATTAGAATATTTCTCTTTTACTGACATTTTCAATGTGATGATTTTGTAAACTAACCAAAAATTTTGTTAAAGTATTTCACAGGACTCTTTCTTCATTAGCCACATAATGTTGTGTTTATCCTGTGTAGTCATGTCAACTTGGTGTACACATTGACCTAAAAAAACCCTGAGGCAAAATTAATATAAATAGAGAATTTATTTGGGCCAAATTGAGGCAGTTCTTAAATTGATTACAATGAATTTACATTGATTAATTAAAACCATACAAGCTATTGATTGGCTATCTAATACTCTGTCATGATTCCAGAAACATGAATATAATAGGTAGGATCCTATTGGGCAACTTATGGCAACATTCTGGGTAATTTATCAGCTAGCCCCAAAACTATAGAAAAGGAAAGGAAAAAATCAAAATGTCTTTAAACAATTAACCCCGGGCATAGGTTGGGAGGGGGCAGAGTGACAAAGTTTCATGCTCATGTCTCTGGGGCTGATAAATTTTGCCTTCTCCACATCCTTCTGGGATTGTGCACATACCCAGGGCAGATGTAAAAGACAGCTCTCAGACACTTTTCTTCTCAGACATGAAAACAATGTTATTTCTCATTAACTACACTTTTAATTTTCTTATAGTGAAAAACTACCCATTTTGCCTTTTTACCACTGGAGTAAATACAGTGACATAATGGACCTCACATCATATATTTGTAAATAATGTAAATTCAAATGCTTTTGCAGAAGTTGTGTACTATTTTACAAAAGTCTTATGAAATGAGGAGCTCTAGAATTATAAAGTCTAAATATTCCTTAGTTATGGTGACACTTTCTGTTTCACATAAAGTAATTATTATCCTGGAATTACTCGTCTGCTACTTGATGCAGATGTTTAGTAAGCTACTTCAGTCATATAACTATCATTATTGTAATATAGAAAAATCTGTTTAGTCTCTAGCTGTGATGTTAGTATTCTGTGATCTTTTTGCTTGACATTTCTGTAATTTTTTTTTCATATCTTATAAACAGAGATATGTTAAATGCTGATTGAAAACACCATGCATGTTTTCCTTTAAGTGATTGTTTTATAATTACATTGCTTGCTGGACAAGATCTTAGTTGAGTATCTTTTGCATATCCATATCCAATATCAAGACAAATGACTTATGAATCATTTGCTTTGTGTGTGACACCATTCAGGTCAAGAAGAGATTTGTGTAAGATATCAAACTGCACATATTCTTAGGAACGTTCTCAATATTTGACAAATAAGTTTAGATTCAGCAAAACACTAAGCTTATTTTTTGTTAAAAAATAGAAGTTGGCTGGGTAGTGCTTGTGGCTCAGTGGGTAGGGCGCCAGCCCCATATACCGAGGGTGGCAGGTTCAAACCCAGCCCTGGCCAAACTGCAACAAAAAAATAGCTGAATATTGTGGCGAGCACCCATAGTCCTAGCTACTCTGGAGGCTGAGGCAAGAGAATCACCTAAGCCCAGGAGTTGGAGGTTGCTGTGAGCTGTGAGACGCCACACCACTCTACCAAGGGTGATAAAGTGAGACTCTATCTCCACAAAAAAAAAAAAAAAAGAAAAGAAAGAAAGAAAATAGAGGTTGGTATCTGCATTCCAAATTGGTAGAGAATGACCCTCTGAAAACCTACTCTTTCATTAAATCAAAGAAAACACATGAAAAAATTGTCAAAATGCACCTTTTCAGAATAATGGAACTGCAACAGTGTGAACTGTGTTTATGAAGTACTGTTCAGTACGAGCAGTGAGTATTGTGTCATTTTAACTTTCCGAAATCCCATCCACCTCCCCCCAGTTTTATGGCACCCCTGAAAAACAGACTTAGAACCGTGGTAGTTGTGAAAAACAGCAGCCTAGTAGCTACTGGATGGAGCAGAATTGGTGTAAAGCACATAAATACCTCATTACTGAAGAACGGTCTCTATTTGGCATGTCTGGGAGCTCTCCAAAAAGTTCTGTTCTCAGGGCTTCTCCTTAATCAAGCTTACGCAGGGCACACCCTATGTGAATAGTTTCAATCATGTGATATTGGTCAAGTCAATTAGCAGCAATTCTCCAGCACATTAATGGTTTGAAGCAGTATTGCAAATTAGAACCAACCAGAGACGTGCCAAAAAACGTAAAAGGAAAAATTAGGAAATGAGATGTCCATAGGAGATTTGGAAAATCTCTAATTATCCTGGGCATATGTAAAGCTATGCATATGCACAAAATTGTGCACATACCCGGGGCAGTAAAAAATTCTAAATTCTCCATTCTGACTGAGGTTGAGGCTTCACACAGCAGACAAACTTGTGAACTGCCTGTGGAAACTTCCAAAGCTCGCCACCAAGTGTGCACTTAGTTCCTTACCTAAAAGGCTGGAAGACATTTTAGCTCAAGGAACTTAAGGAAACTTCCATTGTATCATTATTTGACCACTAAGCAAATAGAGCAGAGACCCTGGTGGTGGGACAAAATAAAGAACACCAAACATGAAGATTCAATCCAGGAAAGTCACCAGACAAATGGCAGCAATAGCAACAACGAATGGTCGCTGTAATTAACCTGGAGTAAAGTGGAGGATTAAATCTGATTACCAAGGTTGACACCTTATACTAGTTAAAGTATCCAAACTTTTACAAGGCACACAAGAAACAGGAATGCATTTTCCACACAGCCTGAAAGAGAGGAAAACCTGCCAGTAGCCATTGTTCCTTGGAAGACTAGAAGTGGACCTTACCAGACAAAAACTTCATCTGCTATTTTAAATAGGTTTAACAGCTAAAGGAAATGATATCTTAAGAATTAAGAGAAAATCTGTGAATGATATCCTTTCAATGGATATTTTAACTAAGAGATATTAATTAGAGAGACAAAACCAAAAATCTGAGTCAAAAAGTATAATAACTGAAGTGGCAGAAGAAAGCACCAGTGCTCTCAAAGAAAGTCTTTTGACATTTTTCCATTTGAGGGACAAAGACAAAAAAATCAGGATAACAAACAGAACATCAGAGACAATTTGACAAGTATACCGATATGTGCATAATGAGAATCTAAGAGGAGAAGCAATAGAAAAATGGGAAAAAGAATATTTGAAGCATGAACAAGCATTTCAATATACAATGTCTCCCAAGAAGATGCACAACGGCTAATAAACACATGAAATGGTCCTCATAATCATCTGTGCAGAGAAGCTGGTTAAATGATATAGTAAGACTGAAGAAATAGGATAAGTTGAAAAGTTATAGTTAACAATAATTTTATTGTCTCTTTCAAAATAGCTAGACAGAAAGAATCATAGTTCTAACACAAAACATAAATGTTTTAGGTGGTGAATATCCAAGTTACCCTAGTTTGATCATTCCACATTCAAAAACATGCACAGGGCGGCTCCTGTGGCTCAGCGAGTAGGGCGCCGGCCCCATATACCGAAGGTGGCAGGTTCAAGCCCGGCCTCGGCTGAACTGCAAAACAAAAAAATAGCCGGGCGCTGTGGCGGGCGCCTGTAGTCCCAGCTACTCGGGAGGCTGAGGCAAG